>VRLP01005690.1:0-34561 GCA_009660295.1 Lophius piscatorius
CGTCATTTGGTGTAAAATGTTCAGGTGATGACGACGAGTTAATCCTGGAGATGAAGGTGAGCAGGACTAGGAGGATGCCAGAAGGACAGGAACATATTTCTTGGATGGTTTAATATGCATTGGCTCCTCTCAAAAACACTGCTGCCTCTCAATACCTGATAACTGGAGATCAGTCGCTGACGGCACTGATGGAAGTTTGGCCCATTCTTCTTCACAGAACCGCTTTAGTGCCGTGATGTTGAAGGTTCTTTTTTTCTAGCATGAACTGATCGTCTCACAACAACTTCTCAATGGGGTTCAGGTCCAGACCTTGACTGGACTACTCCAGAACTTCTCTTCCTTTTGAGCAATTCAGAGGTGGACTTACAAAGAGATGACCTGACATTCTCCTTAAGTTTTTTCTATTAGAGAGCAGAATTCATGTTGTCCTGGTCCGGAAGCAGCAGATCATCTCACAACATTCCACTTCCACCTCCATGTTTGACAGCAGGTCTAATATTATTCTACTGGAATGTTTTGTTTGGTTTACAACAGATGGAACGGGACCCCGTCTCCAGTCTAACATTTGACTTGTCAGTTCATAAAATATTCAATCAAAACCGTTGAATCTCTGTCGAATCTCAATCACCTTCTGGAATTTCTGTTTATTTTGGCGTAGTGTGCTTTCTGGTGAGACTTCAGGACCAACTTCCTGTTTCCATTAAGCAAAAGTGTGATTGAAATTACTCAGTGAAAACTTCAGCAGTATGACTTTAGTTTGAGGTACAACAGAGAGAAAGACAAGATCAGATATTAAAGAAAATACTGTTTAATTAAAAATCTTAATGGCTGAGGCGCGAAAACATGGCAACAAAACAAATGCTGAGGATATTAAAGACAATAAATAAAATCATATTTACACAAGCAACAACGAAGCAATGACAACTTTTTAGTAGGCAAGTTCTTGTTGAAAAGGCGAGTGACCATTAACTTTTTTTATACCACAAACTTCGTTAACCAGTGGATCTGAACCAGCACTCGGGTTTTACTGGAGGGAAAGTGTGTGCGAGGCAGGAGTGAGTCGGTCTGACTGTTACCTCACACAGCGGCACTTCTATGGTCAAAAGTTAGTCCCTGTTTGGGGGAGTGAGTAAAAAAGGTGAGGGACACATTCTCTGCAAATCATCAGCAGTTGAAGAGGCAACATGACAGCGGAATTTATAGAGTCCAACAGAACCACAGCGGATTGGCCTATTTTTATCTAACGTGCAACAATGTACGTTTTCTTACTGCTTTTCAGGAGAAAATTATTTATTCTTCAGAGATCGACATATTTTAACCCTAATCTATTTAGTAACATAACAACCCAATAAATTATTATTATATAATAATGTCATCTAGGTGTCGGTGATATCATGAAATTTGGATTTTATCTGATAAGTGAGATGAAAAAGAAAATTACAATTTTATGTTAAGATCAGCTCATGTGTTTTTTTTTTATTAAAGAGAAATAAGTCATGAGTGCTTAATTAATAGGCTGAGTTTGGATTAAACTTCGATAACCACCAAGTCATTTGTGAAAAAATGAGGCGTTTCATACGTTAATGATTTCTTCACATTCATGTTTTAAAAAATTAGACAGCAAGTAAATAACTAAGGTCTATTTAGTGAATTCTCCTTCAGCAAAGATTCAAATTTTGCCGCGGCTCTCAATGAGATCCAACATGGTATCAACTTTTTTCTTTTTCAGCAACCCTTTTGATAATAATATTGATACGCAAAATGAGACTGTGTGTCTGTTACATCGGGAATCGATCCACCTGACCCTTCCATCACAGTAAACATCATTCAGGCAGGAATTCAAATTCTGCCATGCATCTACTGAATTTAAGAACATATTTATTTTTAAATATTACCTCATGATAGAAAGAAAGCCAAATAACTGCGAGATCAGGCCTGCAGTGAAGCGTCACTGTGTTGCAATAGCGTGGCTTGTCCACCAGGGTGCACTAACAAGCTCTTTCTCCAGTTGATTTTAGTAATTAAATTGTATTTTTGATACCTATTATGGTATATGGTGAATCCTTCCATGAGGATAACTAGTCGGGACAAACTTTGAGACAAAAAAGCTCCAATTTAGGTCACACATTTCTGTTCCGTTTAAGCAATAAAGAAAAAGGAAGTGTTTTGTTTTCGTCTCGTCGGCTGGCGTACAGGTTGTCATGGACAGAAGGCGCACTTGTACTTTACTGCTGACAATTGTTGAGCTGTTTTCGAATGGAAAAAGGAGAAGTTGCACTCTTGCATAAGTAAACTAAGTAAATGGAAATGAGAATCCAGTGCTCCTTCACTGTACAAAATGAGGAAGACTCTTCATGCCGCAGACGGAGCTTTTCTCTCAAGTTTTGTCTTGAACTGATTTAATTTGAATCTTTGCTCTAAGGAGTGTATGATCCTGGGTTACTATTAGGCCCTTATGAAAGTGAGAAAGTGACTGATGCTCATAATTAATCCTGTGCAGAAAAAAACTAAATTGGACTAGTTTGAACCATTTCTATTTTAGGTTAGTATGAATGTTTGGTTGGAGAAATGATGAGATTTAAGTCCAGCTTTTGAGTTTATTTTGAGCACTTTGAACTTGTCTCAATCCAGGAGACACTTATACTTAACACTTTCAACATTGTCATTTTAGCATTTTTTTCTGGATACCCGAGGAACGCTCTTTTCATTCTGCCTGCACTTTTGCTGGTAAAGCAAAATTACGACATTTGATTTGATAGGCCATCTAGTTGTCACAACACGACTCCTGACATTTCAGCCATTTAGTTCATAAAATGAAATACGGAAAAGAATTGATGAGAGCTCACCAGTCAATCATCTTATTTTCTGCTTTTTAGAGCAGATCTGTCACCTTATGAGGTGCTGCGACCTCTGACCTACGGCCAAACAGAGCAAAGGAGACCTAGATGGTCCTGACAGTACATTCAATCAATTAATTATCATCATATATAATCAGGATCATCGTTTTGGTCATAATCTTGCGGCCCGAATTAAAGTCCAACTCTAATCCAGGTTAACAAGAAATGACAGAGGAAATTTCAGGAGAGTTATTTGTGCTCATTGCCTACATCCTAATCCCCTTTACATGCATCTCTTCATCCACTGCATTCAACCCTCCTTACTGAGTACCTGATTTTCAGAACCTCCAGAGGTTGTGAAAGGAGGTGCAGACCTAAAGCACGTCAACGTGTCAGGAGAAATTCAACAGCATATGTTCAAGTCCTTTGCCCTTTCGGTAAACGTTAATGAGGGGTTTTGAGTAAATAAACCAGCCTTCAGTGTGGACCATCCGACGATGGAGTTAAATAAGAAAATAAACGTCTGATAATTCAGCCATTGTTAGTTTACACAGCAAGACACCCTATGAGAGAATATTTAGACATTAATCTGGTTATTTCATCATTGAGCCAGGAGTTCAGAGATAAAGTGGAACCAACTTGTCGGTACCAGAGCGAGCCACGGTCTGACGTGTACGACATGAAGCCCTGCAAATACTGCACCGTGACTGAACATTCACATTCATCAGCAAGAACAAACACACCACGGATCATTTTTCCTCAAAGTCGCGTCGCTACATATTCGCATGTCACAATTTACGGAGAAGCCAGTAAAAGCACCAAACTGAACGGCTGCCAGCAGCGGCACACAGGTCAAAAAACTGCTGGGTCCCCCTACTGATCGGAGTCACTGTCGCTTCAACACTTAGCTGAATGAGAGAAAGAGTTCTCGGTCTGAGGGGACGCGCTGCCACAGCGTGCGTGGACCTCTTTTAAAGTACAACAGGGTCAAAGCTTGGCTACAGAACTCACAATTAAAGGCTCATGTTATATGCTGCGTTCAGGTCATATCAGATCTCTCTGCCTCCACTGAGCTGCTCATAAAACCAAACTGGATTAAACTTACGAGCCGGTCAACCAAACTAGGGATCCGCACGTTCCTTTTGGGCCAAACACCTCAATCTGTAAACATAAACAAGAGATTTTGAGGCATAGCAGCAGTCGGAGTTAATCAAAATATGATATTTTTCAGACAAAAACTAAGAACAGTAATGCTGCCGTAGTTTTGTTAGGAATGAACTTGCAGAGGATGATAGTTAGTCTGGATCTTCTGATAGGACATGAACACAGCATGACTCCTCAGAAGAAAGCCTTTCTTGTGCCAGTAATCGTGGCGCTGCAGGAAAGTGCTTGGTAAATGCTATCCATGATAATGGCACAGAGTGGAGACAGAGACAAGACGGAGACAAAGGGCGTGCCCGCAGCGACTATGTGGCGATGTGTGCCGCTGATGGGATGGAGACAAACTCGCGCAGGATGTTCTTGGCTGTCTCCAGGTTGTTCTGGGCGATCATTAGCGCTTTCTGGATGTCCTGGATGGAGTAGCCTTGGGACATCAGGCATTCAATCTCCCCGTTTAGGGCCAGGCTTCCTGGACTCGCAGCAGGTGGAGGGGGAGCAGGAGGAGGGGAGGAGGAGGTTGAGGGACCAGGTAGATCTGGCAGTGGAGCGGGAATTTCACGATTTACTGGCCTAGGCCAACGGTCAGAATTGGTTCGCCGTGGGAGAGGTTTTGGGGGGCGTTCAGGGTCAACACATGTTGAAAACTGACCTGAAAAACACAGACAAGGTGACAGACATTCAAACTGAGAAACAGTGTTGGATTCATGTACTGCATGGAATATAGAGGTTTCAGCTATTAGAGCACACCGTCGATACATTAACAGCAGACTTAGAACTAGAGCAGAGTGATTATGACTTCAAATCACAATTATTTCATTCAGACTATTTATTTGCTTCTTTATGCAGCCTGCAGACATAACAGACACGCCTGTGCTATAAATATACGGAACTACTGAAGGGCTTTTTTAGTTGATGGAAGAGTTCATGCGTTTGTCATTTTCCCTTCCCTTCACATGTGTGATCATCAGGAAAACACACCATCTCAAGGCATGGATGTACGGCTCCATCATCGAGATCATGAGTGGCTGAAAAGGACCTTCTACTTCATACATGGCACTTTGGAAAAGCGACAGCTGCACTGTAGAAGCACACTGGTTTTTTTTCGGGGCCTTTCCATGTGCTCTTCATAATAAGTAGTGTGATTGTTCTGCAAGTTATTTAACAAGTTGGTGGTTTCACCTTTGGGTTCTAAGATTGTTTTTCTGTAGTGTTTAGATTACAGTATTTTTTAGTGCTTGTCATCTTCACCAAAATGTGAATGATGAACGGTGGACACGGCATTCCCTTTAGAGTTAGTGGCTGTGTCACACGCGCTGCTCTGGACCAATGAGGCCAACGTGACTGAACATGACGCATTCAGGGACAAACAGTGTTACGAGGAAAGTATCATGAATTAATCGAGGTGAGTAAGATGATGTCAGTTAGAGGTTCTTACTGATTTGATTTTGTCTAGTTTCTAAGTCATTTCCAGCTCATTTGTAAATCGAGGACAGGTGGTATTTCACCTTTAGACGGCAGATATGAAACAATTTTTTGAAAGACATACTTTCTTCTACTGCACTGTCGATGCTGAGAGTGCTGAAGGCAGCCGAGGGGCCGCCGTGATCTGACAGGGTTCTTCTGGTGGGGGCAGGAGCGGCGACAGGCCTGGGACAGTCATACTCGTAAACATCTTCCTCAGCGGCCCCCTCCTTCCTTTCCTGGGAAACCACTGACGAATGTTGAGGGAGGTCTGAAACATATAATTACAGCGATGAAAACATCTCCTCAATGTGCAACACAGTTCAAAGGCTCCCTGCACCAATAAAGAGAGGGAACACCTTTTCCTGTTGACTGTCCACAAAATCATTTCATTACTAATGCAGAAATGAAAGCATGTATTCACGCTCTTCTACTGGGGGGCTCAGTTTTGGGTCAATAGTGAAAAAGATCATGAAAACTAAAAGCAGAGTAAGAAAGAAAAATACTGGATTTCTCCTTTTGGCGGTTATAATGACTTTGTGTTACCTAGATCAGAGGTCTGTGCCGCCTCAGAGGAGCCGGCCTGGACCTGGATGTTATACATGGACTCATAGACCTGGGGGTCCTCAGAGTCATCGTCACCCACCTCACTGCTGGGACAAGGAGAAGCAAATGGAAGAGTGCAATCATCTATCATACATCTAAAAAAAAAAAAAGTGGAAATTGTATATCGTTGCATTGTGACACTGCAAAAAAAAAGAAAGAAAGTATTTAGGAATTATGCATGACTTTCTTTTCAAATTGATATTAAAATCTGAAATACCCTCTGTAATTAAAAAAAACAGCTACCACATGATTCAAACATCTATTTTCAACCAGTATCAACCAGTCAAAGTGATACATGCCTCTACTAAGATGTACAGCATCATTTACAAAGAGGCAAACTCAGCATCGGTCGATTTACATTGAATTGTTCAAATGTGTGAGATTATTTCTTTATAAATAAATTCAGATAAACATCCATGCAACCTTGAGTACAAGAAGTCTAAGTAAAGATGGATGACTTCAACAAACCAGTTATTTTCAGACGACATATCCCACCTGACATCCTCAATATAAAAGAGAAATAAACCGGTTCTATTTCATCAATATCCGACACATCGTTTGATTACCGAGTGCAGAGTAGTGGATAAATGCTGTAGAGAAGATGACCAACCTTCAGTGCCAGATCACAAGCATTTAAAAAAAAAAAAAAAGTCAAAAAAAAAGAAAAGAGGAACGATTCGTAGAAATCGTCGTCGAAATCGAAATTTGTGGAAAATTCAAAAGAATTAAAAGATGAAACAATTTATCATAGTTAATATATTTATATAGTTTGAACAGGACGCTCCAGAAAAGAGGGTCACCCTTCAGAGCGACAATAAGTTTCCATGGGAACCACATGAAATGCAGAGAGTTTACACAAATCAAGGCACAGCTGTGTCACACAACTAAAGTGTGTGCGTATCTATTAAGTTTAATGGCACTGGTATCTATTATTTGCCTATCGCCCCCAGGGGGATACAAATAAATATTTCTCCACATATACTGCTGTGGAGTTGATGTGGCGTTTAAAGGCTATTGTGATCCTCAAATTGTATAGAATTTTGTATTATAGTGTAAAAAGTATTGAAGGTAGAGCTTAAAAAACAAACAAGTATAATATGTCTAATGTAATGTATTTAATGGTATCTTGAAAAGTAAAGATTATTTGTCTTTCACATCCTCCTTTTCCTGTACTTCATGAAACTTTGTATAATTTTAAACGAATCATTTACGTTTAATTGCTTATATAGACATTACCAAATATATGTTTTTGGATGCATATAATATATTTAAATGGAGGAACATGAGATTATACTTTATTTAATTCTGAATTATGAGCCGAATCTGGAGCTTAAAAAAAAAAAGTATGTCATTATTTAATTCTGACGATTAAAATCTAATTTTTCTAAGAAGTATCAAATCAGATTAGAAACCATATCCTGTCCGTTTCCGAGACTTGAGCTCTCAATTCTGCTACATTTAGTCACCGTCACAATGGAGGCAGACATCATTCTGGCAGTTGAGTTGCACTGTGGGTAATGAAGGCCCCACTTTTGACATACAGGAAAAATAGATGAGTCAAAAAGAACATATCTTCGCTTCCGTTAAGGCTGCACAATTAATCACATTTTTAAATCTGATCACTATTTATAGCTAGAGATGTTGACATTTATAACGGGGGCTCCACCCACACAATGCTGACTGCACACCATATCAAATGTTCCATAAACCATCGCTTCACTAATCACCACTATTTCCTGCACAATGCTGCCTGTGGAAAAATGTTAATATTTCCAGTTAATATACTTTTTTTTTTTTTTTTAACATTGTTGGTTATGTTCCATTACTGTTCAAAATAATGAAACATATTGTTTTAATATTTGAGAATATAGACTTGAGTTGACTAGGATTGAATAAAATGTACTGGGATTTGAATTTCTGCTTGAAGGACATCTTCTCCAGTCAGTTTAATGAAGTTCTCTCCTGACGGGGAATTCCTTGCTACCGCCAGACAGGTAAGTCGTTTTTGCCAGGATTTGTTACACCTGTATTACTTTTAATGCAACCATGTGTGCGAGTCATTTTAGGTTTTCTGTTTACACTGACACAAAACTGACATATGTTTTTTAAGTTCAAGTTGAGCTTGAAGTCCATTATGGCTATAGTGAGAGCTCCGTTATCTGCTGCACATCTGCTGCATTCCGGTTTGTCTGGGGCTTTTAAGAGCTACAGTGCTGTGAAATGTTTCGTTGTTGCTCTGTCATCGGAAACTATGCTCTACTTCTCTGTTTGTGCACATTTAATCAAAACATCAAAATTAATTCATTTTTCATTAATTCAAAAAAATATGGTGGCATTCGTCCAGTTTCAAATTTGACTGCCACTCAGAATACTTCTCTGCTGATGAATCATAATATAGCTTACCTTTCTAATCTACATACTTAAAGAACCAGGGTATAATTAAGGAACAGGGGTTCTAATACTTTTTTCTGCTCTAGTGTTCTGTCTATCTTTCGCAGGATGTTATCAATTTTCTTTCTGAATAAAAGCAATGTGGCTGAACGGGTTATTCACGTGGATAATATTCCCTCACCCAAACCTGCCTGTAGTTAATGTTAGCAATTAAGTCATTTTCATCAAATGGTGGTAGCAAAATTAGAATTATTAAATTACACCATTTATCTTCAGTGAAAGAAAACAACGTGAACAAATCCTTTAAATACATACATTTTAGTAATCTGTAAATACATTAATTGTTGCATCACAATAACACGGAATAGAATTTTGTCACAGCTTTGGAATTTGGCCCAAAAAAAAAAAAAAGGAAAGGATTAGTCCTGTTTGTAGAGTAACTGACAGCCTCCACTTAACTTTATTCTTTATATGACCTGATTATAGCAGCTTCTACAATATGGCATCATTTATATTCTTGTTTGTCTCTCCTCTTAAGGATGACTGTCTGGTAAAGGAATGGTACAGCACCAATAAGTGCAGGTCAGGTGTTTCCAGACTCTTCACACCTCCAAAACGTAAATGTTGAAAGAAATCACTGACATACAAGAGAGAGCAGAAGGAGGTCGTCTATGTGATTCACCCATCACCAACTGAGCCTTCCCTGACGCCGACCCTGTGCAGCACGTCACCAGATTCAACCAGCTCACAAAGACACACTGTTCATTAAACAAATGAGATTGTGATAAATATCTGTGTCGTAAAAATAACCAGGATTATCCTTTTGGCCATAATGGTGGGGGTCGAAAATTCTGCAATATCGAATTTGATATTTTTATTGATCTGTGCTTCTACCATCCATCATGTATGAGTCCATAATTGTATCTCACACATCGAAGTACCCTCAGCGTTTTAGGCTTGGTTACTAAGCATATACAGAAACCCTTCCATTACGTAATCTTAATACTTCTCTGTACTGTGTTCAGCTGTGAAGACATTCCACGTTTATGCAGATGCTGATACATCTACAGGCCTGCTTAGTTCTGGTGCACATTTTTTATATATTACTCTGAGTGGCCTCCCTCCTCATGTACTGATGAAGGCCTGCACATCTTCAACAGCAAAGGTTCACCACTGCTCTTCTTAACAAATCTGTCTCCTTGTTGATACAGATGTAGCAAAAAGGGGATTTTTGTTTCTCAATATTCTCTAATCAGACTTAAGGAGGCAACTTCTTGATACCCCCTTACTAAGAGCAAAATGGCTTCATGTTCTTTTTTTGATTGTTTGGTTCCTCCAGTGGAGTGGACACATTTAATCGTAAACAGATTCTAAAATCTTAAGCCCAAGGTTCCATCTTCACACTGAACCATTTTAATAAAATCACCATCATAAGTCCATAAACCGCTCCGGGGGGATCCTTCATCACTGCTTGTTCTCCTGTTTACCTGATATCATTGTGGTGGTTGACTTGGCCCGGTGGCGGAGGCACCAAGGATCCTGTTATCACCCAGGCTGCACCAGTGGCTGGTAGGGAGGTGGGACTCATGTACTCATTCTCCTCACAGTCAGACGAAGGCTTCTCGCCGTTCAGCAATGCTGACGCTGGTAGAGATCTAATCATATGTAGGAAATAGAACGCATTATGGAAGTGTCTAAATTGTTTCCATTTGTGGGTGAAACCAGATAAGTGATCTGGTCACTTATTTTTTTTTTTGGCAAGATGTGAAGTTAGTGCAGCAAATTCTGTAACCTCATCCTCAGCACTCTAATCGTTTACAAAACAACAGCTGCACCTTATCAGTAGCAGAACTTTGTACCTTGTTGCCAGGCAGTAGACAGCGTTAGTAGCTGCCTGGGGTTTGCTGCCCTCTCCCATGGTTCCGTTGCTCTGAGGGATGGAGGACTGGGATGGCAGTGCCTTGCTTACAGGGCGTGGGACCATGTAGTTGGATGCCCAGGCCGGTTGGTCAGGAGTGGAGGGCAGGGGTCTCCTCTGGAGCCTGGAGTCCTGGCCTAGCATGGAGGGGCGCTCTGGAGGAGGAGGAGGGGGGAGCTCTCTGAGGGCTGGGGGAAGAGGTAGAGGCTTGTCTCGGTGTGTAGCAGCCATCTGGTGTGGAGGTGGGAAAGGATGGCGGTGTTATTAACCAGCAGAGAAGACAGGACTCAGCACAGCAACAGCACTTAAACATTCCAGCTGCCAAATGGCATGTGTGAGATTTACTTAATATGTAATGACTTTTTTTTATGGGTTTGAGGGTATCATTTATTGTCAGTGGAGTGTTTTCCAGACAGATGTTGACGCCTTTTGGAAAGCCAGTGATTCGTTAATTAGAGGTGAGGTCCAAAAAGTGTCTCTATCTACATTGTAATGGTCACAGTCACCCTCCCCATCCTGTGAGTCTAATCGTTTATAAGGATTTTGTAGGATAGATTGACAGTGTTGTCTCTTCTACGTGACTAGCATCCGTTGCTGGCGGCCCTTCCGCTGAAAACTGTTTTCATGGTCGGATCAACAAATCCAGTGGAAAATGACAAAGTCAACGGCTGTGAGGTGGCTGTCTGTCCCAGCAGGTTAGGTCTGCAGCTAGATTCTATATGTCGATGTAACTTTTGGTACTTGTAACACATATTAGATGACTTATTGTGAATTTATCACTGATACCTGTGCTAAATTCATTTTTAGTTTATTCTCTCAAGTGCTGCTTGACGTGCTTTTTTTTTTTTTTTTTCCCCACAGATCGCAGTTTAGGTAGAGAAGATCATAGTCCTTTGTTATCCAGCTAGGTTTATTTAAGTTCTCTTTTGGTTCATTTGCTCTTCCCCCCACATATTTGTTAATTCACCTCTTTTTTATGTCACTTTTAACACATTCTTAGAACTAATTAAACAACTTTATTCTCTTTAATAGCAACCTGTTATCGTATTTTTCTGCCATACCCGTCCACATTATGTTACACATGCACCTCAGAAACTATCTAGAAAAGCACACGCAAACACACACCAACCTTGGCTGTGGCTCCCTGACTCTGTGTACTGTGAGAGCTGCAAGGTCTCTGCTGCAGGAGGTCCAATCGGGGGGGCACTGGAGGCAGCTGAGACACTGGAGAAGGTGGGCGCTCTACCTGCACTCATATAAACAAATACACAATTAGAGATGTTGAATGGCACAAAATCAAGGAGATTTAAATGCCACAACTACAAACAAATAAAACAGACTGATCTACAAGAGCCAATTTAGTCAGCGGTCCAGTCTGCTGCCTGAAAAGATCCAAACTCCTGAGACTGAATCGGATCATGTGAGTGTCTGTCAAGTCAAGATTTGAAATGTTCTTGCCTTGGAACAAGCCAGCCTGCTCATGACAAGATGCTGGTCCTCCAGGCGATCGTCTTCTTCCTCGTCGTTGCAGGCTGCTTCTGCCCTATTGGAACCCTGGAAGCCAGCAAAGGAAGCCCCACCGGCCTTCGGGTGGAAGGGGTCTACCACAATGGGCTCTGTGCCTTTAATTTCACAGCGGCAAAATGGGCAACCTTGACCCTCCGATTCCTGATAAACACACACAGAGGAAGTAAAGAAGAACGTTTTGTTTATTAAACAGAAACTATTGCACAAAAAATAATTTACATCGGCCTCTGCATGGACAACATCTCTCAAGTAATCCTTTTATAAGGGAAAGAAGTTGCTAGCACCTGGTCAGCGTGTGCTTTTGTCCTCGGTAAGGTTCCTTTCAAGGCTCAACTGCTAGCAATGATCAAAATAACGATGGGCCTCCTTTCTGCAGAGCGGTGAATTTAATCGTGGTTATGCAGCCTTACCTGCCAGGCAGTCAGACAAGAAGTGCACATCAGGTGTCTGCAGGGCTCGATCTTCACATCCTTGTCGTTTTCTGTGCAGATCTTACAAAGCTGGAACGTGGAGCCCATCTCACAGTAGAGCTCATATTGCTCCTGCAGGAGTGAAAGAGCAAGTGGGGACACAACAATTAACAATTAAGTTTTGATGCATTATGTACAGCTGTGTTTGCAAGCTCGAACTGAGGTCTATATATATTGTGTGTATATATATTAGTCAGGCTTCATGTGATATTAACATTTATAAACCAAATTATAGTATAATAACATATGGCATCATTAATGCCGGAGCAAACAGTGGAAAACAACTTGGCTATAAAGAAAAAATCTTAAACTTCTATTACATCAGACCATTTAACAATCATCTTCAATTATGAAAAATAATTGCAATTAATTAAAATAACTGCGATCAGATAATTATGTAATAGCTGTGACACGCCTAATGACATGCATGCTTACCTTGTACTGAAAACAGTTCTCCTGAGGTAAAAGCATGAGGTACACTGGTTTACATTCAAGAAATAAACCCAAACAAACCTGAGTAACTTTGATGTGGTCCTGGGGTGACGGTTCACAAAGGCCTGTTAGGTCTGGGTTTTGCGCACGGCCATCTGGGAATAAATAGCTACAGAACGACAGCTTACGTAAACACAAACAGAATAAACACAAGTAAAATTGTAATGGTCGCAGTCACCCTCCCGCTCTTGTGAGTCTAATCATTTATAAAGATTTTTGTAGGATGGACTGACAGTGTTGGCCATCGCTGCTTGAGGCCTTTCCTCATATCTCCCGCTGAAAACTGTGTTTATGGTCAGATCAACAAATCCAGAAGAAATTGACAAAGTCAACGGCTCTGTGAGGTGGTTGTCTGTTACAGCAGGTTTTGGTGTGCAGCTAGACTCTCTATGTCAATGTAACGTTTGGTACTTGTAACACATATTAGATGACTTATTGTGAAATCTATCACAGATACCTGTGATAAACCATTTTTGGTTTACTCTCTAAAGTAACTGGGGAACTGCTTGATGTGCTTTTGTTTTTTTTCCACAGATCAAAGTTTAGGTAGAGAAGATCATAGTCTTTTGTTATCCAGCTAGCTTCAGGTATCTAAGTCCACCATATTTGTTAATTTGCCTCTTTATATATGATATATATGTTGATTACAACAGCCTTAAGATTTAGAAGACCCTCCTTCCTCCTCAGCTGGATGGCATGTTTGAACTGTTGATCATCTATAATCCACTAATTGCTGGCTGTATATTTAGAAGTTGTACAATGTGTAAGGGATTATGTGTTGCTTTATCTTTCACAAAAACAGTACCTTAAGAATAGTTTGCCAACACTCCAACATCCAGATACAATCTTCATGTATTGAAATGGTGGTGACCAATTTTACAGGACTTTAATGACTATGACAACATTCTGGTTTAAAGTTCACCCATGGTGACCCAGTAGATAAAAAAACAACAACAACAGAGTTACAGCACTGTGATAGGTCAATGAAAAAAAAAATGACTGTGATACTCTTTAGTTGTGTATCTGTGTGGAGGATCATTTTTAGATTTTTGCTGAACACACTGACAAGGTTAATAATTAAAGATTTTGGGTCAAAGGATTGTTAACTGTTGAATTTGGAGATCTGTTAAATTCACTGGATCAGAAAATATGTAACACCAAGCAGGAAATGCTCCTTGTGATAACAATTATTAGAAGATAGAAGCCATCATGGGTTTCGTTTGTGCAGGACAATGAAACATTATCTACAGCAATGTATTGCATTCATCTGAGAAAAAAAGTCCTGTTTGAACAAATTAAGGCAAAAATTAAGCCAGAAAAAATAGAGAAAAGATATTTGTATTTTCAACAATTGTCTGACTGCCTTTTGAGTCACCAAGTAGCCTTAATGCATTTCAGATGCAACACCTTGTATCAGGGAACAAACGCCACATGGGTTCAACTGATCCTGGAGAAATACAGCAGTGTTGATTTAAAGCAAACCAACTAATAACTGAAAACTGTCTTTAAGTAATAAAGTCACAATGGAACTAGAAAAATACAAGCTAAAACATGGCTGTGTTTCCAAATTCATTACTTGATTCTCTTGTTAATTCAGAAAAACAGGGTAAAAAAATACTTATCCAGTGAATCCAATATAATTCTGTAGATATCAAATTAAGCATGTTGGTAACTGGAAGTGAACACTTACCTGAATAACATACCCAAAATAAACTTTATCAATTGAATAATTACATATCATATAATAATGATAATAATAATAATATGGTCCTCCAGGACAGATGAGGGTAAACGCGTTGAAATAAACACGTGATAACTTTGTGTACTTGTGGAAACCAGTCAACAATCACAGAGATCAGATGTCCTATAGTGCAGTTTCTGCTGTCAAACTGTGTTGAATCTGCTACAGAGATGACTTAAAACTTTAAATGGTCATATAAACAAATTGCAAGTTAGTAATTAAGATCGCATAATTAATTTTTATGTAAGTATTCTTTTTATTTTTAATTTGACTAAGAGTGAAAAAATCCCCTGTTGTAATTTTGGATAAGTGAATCACAAAACAGGATATGAAAATATTCTAAATATAGTGAATACATGATGCACTTCTTGCAATACGTATCGTAATGATACAAAATATCACAATAGGTTGCAATAGAAAAATTCACTGCTATAGGAAAACTAAATATCAAGTGAACGTTCTTTTAATATATAAATAAAAGAGCTTAATTTGCAAGAGTTTTTTTTCTTTTCATTTTTGACCTTTTGTGTCATATAATCAATTGAAACTCTCCTGAATGGTGAAAACAGCTGCTGTCCACCACACAAGAGCAAACTACAAACTCCTCACAGCTGCCTTTAGGAGCCTAAGTGGAGGGACGGGTGATATTCAAAAAATATTTCAAGAAATCATAATATGGAAAGGGTCGACTCCTTAAATTGCTGTGCTGATATGTTCAAATGAAAATATAGTTGTTCACTTTTGACCTAAACTAAAAGAAAAGTACCTGTTTTCATCTTTGGTATGATGATCAGACTGTAGCCTTCAGCTTTTAGGGTTTCATGAATTATGCATTTTAACCCATTCTCTGAGGCATGAATAAACTTTTAAAAAAGTGTAACCTAAAATGCATAAATTGCTGCATTGGATCTGCAGTGTGGTGGGACTCACAATCCCTCTCTGTATCCATCAATGAGGGCTTGGAAGAGTGGTTTGTTATGGGGGATGGTCTGCAGTATGTTCCCGTCAGCTGTCACGTAGCCGATCGCCCACTGGCCGAGCCGAGTGCAGCTGAGCCTGAAGATGTAACTGAGAGGAAGAGATGAAAACCTCAGCCAACAGAACATACCAGCAGTGCTCAGATACAATAATGTGATTATTAGTCTAGCCAGGAATGTGACTCTTGACTTTCCCACTTATATGCAACATTTAAAATCACGGGGAGGTGATGTTTTTATTTCTGTAGTTCCATGTATTTCAGGTTTCTAAGAGCACATTTGTGTGTCTCACCTGCCAGGTTTGTGGATGAATCTGTGCAGTCGAGCCTTGACCTCGTCGTAGGTTAGGAATGCCATGTAACCAGGGTGTGTGACAGCAAGGCTGTTCCAGTTTCTTAAAAGAGACGACCACGGCTACACGTGCACACAAAAAAAACAACAATTCATTATAAAGATAAAGACTCTTTTTAGGCTATGTGAAGCTTTAATGCAATTTTTGAGACCAGATTCTAAGAGCCAACAGTAGCTACAATTTATTGGAAGCATAAAACATTCATTCTTGAGATATTAAAAAAAGTTCTCAAAACTAAGTTTAATCATTCATGGTAAGAAATGTGATGGTGATCTTACAATGTACATTTTCTTCTGACCTATTTTATTCAAACAAAGGGAAAAGATCACACGCACAATATGGTGCCTGCCTGTCAGGTAGGTTTGTCATGATCATAACTTTTAGCCGATAATTATTTGTGATCCAAAGTAATTTCATAAGTCATGAAATAGACAGACGACGATTGGAGGTAAGTTTGACAATGATAAAAAAATGGTGGTTATTTCATATAACTACCATCAGACAATTATTACTAACTGTGACATGCCTCCAGTCAGACTGCTCTCGTTCGCTCTCTCTCGTTCGCTCTCTCTCTCGTTCGCTCTCTCTCGTTCGCTCTCTCTCTCGTTCGCTCTCTCTCGTTCGCTCTCTCTCTCGTTCGCTCTCTCTCTCGTTCGCTCTCTCTCTCTCTAATGCCTCTATGCCACAGTAGTAGGGCTGAATGGTGCCTCATAACAAAATATATAAATCAAGTAAAACAAAACACAAATCTAAGGTTCCTTGAGATTTGATCCAAATGTAAAGTGCATTATAAATTAAATGTATTATTATTATTATTAAAACAGCAGACACAGACCTGAAACGTTTCACAACTAGTTTTTTAAAAAAAAGGTCCGCCTGACAAAGACTCTACTTCCTCAGGAAGTTGAAACTGGCCCCGAAAAGCTGCTTAACTTCTACAGGAGCATCATCCTGAGAAGGTTAAGCATCCTGTATAACTGCATGGTACACCAGCTGTACAGCTGCAGAGCTCAAAGCCTCTATCATGCGGTTATGGTGGCTCAGAGTATTGTCTGGATTAAGCTCCTAAAACTGTGAGTAGACCGAGGAGGAAATCCAGCAGCATCTTTAGGAGGACCACACCCACAGGCAACTTCCTCTTTTACTGCTACCGTCTGGAAAAAATGTTTCAATTTCATTCTTGTATTTATTTATTCTTTTTTCTGCACTGAAGAGAATCCAAAGCAAAATTTCATTGTAGCCATTGATAATGATGATAAAGACTACTCGGATTTCACACTGATTATTACCTGATTGTCTGCTGGCATTGATGTGATTTAACCACAATTATAATGAATCGTGAGAAATGCCGCTGTAAAAAAATGTCTGGATAAAATAGAAAGGTCACTATTGTTTGACATCGTTTGATGAGCCAGCATAAAGGCCTAACACTCACACAAGGATCTCGAGACGATCATTCATGCCTTTGTCACCTCACATATAGACTACTATAACTCCCAGTATGTTGCTGTTGTTGTTGTTGTTCACCCATACCTGCGCTGTCTGCAGTTTGTACAGAACACAGCTGCTCACCTACTAACTGGAACAAACAAACCAACAAACAAAACCAGTATTGGTTCTCTCCACTGGCTTCCTGTGCAGTAACGCATAGATTTGAAAGTTTTCTTGCTTGTTATAAGGCTTTAAATGGGTAATCACCGTCTTACTTCTATAAACCAGATGTTCTTACACATATCTCGGTCCAAATTAAGAACCAGTGGTGACAGGCAGTTTGCAGTGGCAACCCCCAACCTCTGGTCCTGTTAACCAATGCAAGTAAGGGTTGCAGAGCCTTTCAGTTAAAAAAGCACCTTTTTTTCCCTTGTGTACACTTGTGCACACACTCTGTACACTTTATTTAAGGTTTTTTTGAAATGCTAATTGCATTTTCTGTTAACCTTTTATCCTGCATAAGGTTAACTTAATTGATTCTCTGATTAGTTCTTTGCTCCTTTAGTTTGTGTTTTTATCTTTATCAGTCGTACCCCTTTAGCAAAACTCGCTGTGGTTTCTCGAACATGCTGTACAAATACTTTCTTTTGATTTTGACGTGATTTTGTAAACAAAGAAAACAATGCTGGCAAAAACATGATCTCATTGACAGAGGTAGTAAATAAATATTAAATAGGTACACACATTTTGCAGAGTAACACTGAACGTATCATAAGATTTGTTTGTTCGTATGGACAATCCAAAGGGCAACTATAACGAATAAGTTCCAAAGTTTCATAATCAATCAGAAACATTAATTATGAGTAAAAAAGCCACTTTTTAAAGCCACTACAAACCCCAATAAGCTTACGCATTTAAAGTTGGTGATTTGTGTTGCAAAAACTTGCATTATGTCCGTTCATGTATTCTTGACCGATCTGATAATCAATGAGGGGCCGGCCTTCAAAGTTAAAGCTCTGCGTAACCTCAGGTTCTATGTGGACTTCATCTTATTCATTTCTGCAACTAGAAAACATAGATTCCAGCTGAATAAGCTGGAGTCTGTCTGGACCTGACATAAACTGCAAATATTTTCCCACTACACACAACAAAATAACTTATTCTCAGTAAGTTCTGAATAAATCGAAATCCCTTTAATGTCATTTCCATTCAATATAATGGGATTCAGGGATCCATGATGACTGCATGGATCTGTAGATACCACAAAACCTCCACAGAACACTCTGTTGGCAAGTCTTACCTGGAAGAGCCTGGTGAAGATGTCAAACTCAAAAACAGAGATGTAATCATTGCAGGTGAGGTCGATTGTGGACTTGAGGGCCATAGCCTCCAAGCCCAGGCTGATTGGGTGAAACTCGTGGAGGGCCTGACGAAAAGTCCTCCATGGCACGATGGTCCTCCATTACATAAGAGAGAGAGAGGGAGTACATTTCAGAACCTGCACTTTTTAAACTCTTATGAGTAAAGAATCAATACATTAATGGAGTATTGTACGTTATTTCTAACAATTTAAAGACAGGGGTTCCCTTTTAAAAGCATGTGTGGTGACATTTCTCTTAACTTTGGTCAGCTTTTTTCCCTCAGAATTCTTTTAATAGCTAACCATCCTCATACTGGAGTAAAGAATGTGGGTACATTTCCACCTCTGTGAAATGCTTGAATTTGCACAATTACTCTTTTGACCAGTGTAATAATTAACTTAAAAACTTACTTGTCCCCAAACGACCTTCTCCAAAACTCAGCAGCATCAGCTTTGGTGATCCTGAAATTATCTCCTTGAAACAGGCCATTGGGGAAGATGGCTTTTAGCTCTGCCAACATGTGACTGAAGATCAGAGAGAGCTTGGTGAGGTTTCGCCTGATAAGAGAAGGGAAGAACCAGAGAAACACATCAAAGTTAGTAAAGGATATAATGAAACATTTTAATATTAACAAGAAAACTGAGAGGCACTGAACAAACATATTAGATAGAATGTGATTCTCCATTACTAAACACAGCTAATTATAGACAATATTTCCATGTGATCACTAAAGTATGATTATGCAGAGATGTCATTCAAACTCAGATATGCATTATTAATACACAATTAAGGTTTGAAAAGGGTGAAACTGTTCTACAACCTAGATCAAACTTCTGATATCTTTCCAGATTTTTAGTATATTGTATGGTTGTTATGTTTCATTAAGTTAGGTCTATTTATATCCAAAACAATTATTGGACTTACTGAAAATAGACATCTTTATAATCATTTTAGTTACATTTCATGCAAAAGATATGCTCCTCGTCTTCTTAAATAAGGGGAATATGCTGCTTTTATGTGGTATGAATTTTTGTTAACAGGATCTATTTGTCATCTGAAGTAGTTTTCTTGGACAAAGGTAAACTACTAATACCCTACTAATCTCAATTTGTAGACCTCTTAAGATGCCACTAAAACCCTAGTATTTACACTGGAGTTGGATCTCATCTTGTTTTTATATATTATTCAGCTCTCATTTGTCTACTGTGCTTCTAATACATTTGCTTGGTATGGCATCTTGCACTTTTCAGCATTCACGCCTAGATTTTCCAGCTGTGAGGGACGAATAAAGGCTGATTTATCTAACTTGGGGTTAGTTTGTTGGTTTTTGCTGTTAGGGCTAATCTAACAACCATTAGTTGCAGCCCTATAGCTATATGCTCATTTAGAATTTTTGGCTTTTCAGCTTTTGGGTTATTGACAGCTGCAGAGAAAGATGGAAGGACATAATCAAAAGGGCTTGAGGCTGGATTCTATCTCTCGCCACTGCAGTGAGGAAGATGTGGAAGTGAGGTGAAAACTCACCATACATGGTGCGCTCTAAATCGGGCACCGCCACATATTTACCTTCTGACATTACTGATCCACAGGCTTAACATTTACAGCTAGCTTAGAAGTTACCAAGGTATCTTGTGTACTGAAACATTACTTTTAAACTATGAAAGCATGGAAGCTGACTCATTTATAGCATTTAAATACCTTCACAGCAATGGAGAAGTGAAAAGGACAACACCACACAGTATGTTGAACAAAAATAGTGTGCTATCTGCCAAAACCAGATTACAGTCCACACTGTTGGACTTCTGTTTTAGTGCATAACCTAGCTAAAAGTTATAAACTAGCAAAAGCCAGTTTAAAAAAAAATTCTATGTGTAAACACTTTTAACTGAGAGAAAACAACACAACAAGCTTTACAACGCTGTCTTCTTTGTGATGACAGCGTAGAGGACATGTCTGAGGTCTTAGAATAAATGCAAACACAGCAGGAATATACTTAGAAAAGCCACCATGACTGATGAATTGGTTAGATCACAATATTTGTCCATGTTAAGTATCTTGGCGGAAATGCTTGATAGAAATGAGATCAGGTCAGGGGAAGGAACTTTCGCTTAGCAAGATATTTCTGGTGAAAAGAGGAAGTGGATGTGACAGTTTAATGGTGGCGCTATCTTTCATTAGAATGATATTACTTTGAATCACATGGCTGGCCTATTTCTGAAAAATGTCACCAAGGTTGCCTTACATCTCAGGGATCTAAAATATAAAAACGTTCCATATAGATGTGTAGAATAAAAAAAAGTTACACTACAGTTGAAAGAACAGTATTTCTTGCAACATGTTCCAAAATATTAAGCAATTGATGATTCAGTGAGCCTACAATTTATTTTGTTTCTAAATAAAACTGTTCATTGTGATGTTATTCTGATCTCCGGTCTATCAGTTGCAAAAAAAAATTTCCCTGATCCACAAAAATTTCCACATTTTTTATTTCTATCTATTTCATCCAGGATTTCTTTCACACATGAGCCTACCTGGGCTGGGAGTTTTCCTCAAACATCCTCTCTTTGGCCTCCTTAAAAAGACTCATGGTCTGCTTCGTCTTATTGGTCAAATTCTCCATGACTACGCGAAAATATTCGTTCTCCCCAAGGATCTCCATTTTGCCCTCGTATCGGGACAAGATGGTGCGGAGGTGCTGGTATGTGTCCGGCAGCAGGTCCAGTATGTAGGGTGGGCTATTCTTCAATGCAACCTTAGGATTCTGACACAAACGCACCACCTGGATGAGAAACACAAAAGCCCAAAGACTGTAAGTACTTTGTGTGCAGGAATCATGTGACAGATTACAAAATCCACGTTTTTTTGTCTGTACAAAACAAATTCCATAGTCTATCTGAGGTCATTCAGGCTTAATTAAGTGACAGATCTGCAAGAATTACCACAATAACTTGACTTAACTCACACTTACAGATGAGTAGAAGGAAGAGCCTAAATCCTGATTTTAAAGGTTTCTCTGAAAATGATGTGTATAGGGCTATTTCATTAATTTTGGATTGTGAAACAGGAAGACTCAGGATATTCTTAAACAAAAAGGTTAAACACAATTCAGGGTTAGCTGACAAACTGTTTGCGCAACAGACTGTTAGTGTGTTGATCCCGCTCCCAAGAATGATCATTTGACAACTTAAGAATATCACCTAGCAAAGTTTATTTTTTCATTATTTTTATGAGCAAGGCCCAAAAGAAGGAACAAAATGATCAACCAAATGTCCTTACTCTTACCTCACAAAAAAGAATTAAACAAATTAAAGTTTTCTGACCCAACACCTAAATCAAACGCACAAGAAAATGTCAAATTTAACTATTTACAACTATTAACAAACTATTAACACAATGTTTACTATGAACCAAAAGATAACAGGAAATGAGGAACAAACTAATCACCAATAATAAATGAGTGACTACATAAATTTCTCAACTCACAACATTCAGGATTACGATAATCACAACTTCTAACTGTAGAAAAACAAAAGACTTCTCTAGTAACAAACTGACAATACACTGTAACACGGGCAACAGCACAGACATCATAGTTGGAGGTGGGTGAGAGAAAGCCGGAAGAAGAGCTACTTCAGCTAATGGACTGCATAGCCACAGACTGGTAAGAGAACCCCAGCTGAACCCTGGCCACTGCCAAAAGCGCCTACATTGGTCATATCAACATCAGCAATATTGTTGACATTATTGTTTTAATAAAATGACATAAATCCCTTTTAATATTATATCAGTTGTTAGGACATACATGAACCTCTGAGATGCTTGCATGAAGACCAGAGCGCAAAGATCCAACATATTACGAGCTCAATGACCTCTTTTACAATGAATTGTTCTAATTAGTAAATGCTCCAGAGAAATCAATTTTATCATAGCATTTAAAGTACATGAGGAATGCCAAAACTGTTGTATAGATATCTCTACGGTGAAATCTAATCCTATGGCATTCAGGGCTAGGGTGCATTTTTAATAGTTATGAAAAAGAGGGGAATTGCAGTGAAGTTTTCTAATGTGGAACTGATGCCAAATTCAAGTGGATCATTTGCCCTTCCATGTTTTGGCGGGTATGTGTCAATAAAAACCTTGTCATTACCAACGGCGGATGTTAACACATTAACATTAATACATTTACTTAACTTCTTGGAATGAACCTGTTTTTCCACTTAATAATACTTTATACTTTCTAATTTATTACATTCTTCAGACAGTCCTTGTTACAAGTTGCTTTAAGGTTACAATTTCTCATGCACTTTATTTATCTCCTAATGTGTGTTAATGATCACATGCCTTCTTTTTTGGATATATAAAACTTTTTAAAACCATCTTGGATTATCTAGAAAAATGTCAGAGAAGCAGAAACAGGCATATGTTTATTGAGTTAAGTTCCTCTAACTGGAAAGACAAGCTACAAATAGACAGTGGAGATCTTACAGATCAAACTACTTAAAATGAATTGGTTAGATAACTTAATCCTTTGATGTCTTAAGTAAAAACCGGCCGACACAATAATGCAGCAGTAATATGAATCCAATTAAAATGTAATGGTATAATATTGAGAGTCACCAGAAGTAGATTAAGTATTCAGATCCTTTACTTGAGTTAAAAAAATAACGGTACTTGTTTATGTTTTTTGTTTGGAGATACTTCAATACAAATAAACTACGTTTTTGAATGCACAAATTTAAGTACAAGTATGAAAGTATTAACAGCAAAATTTATAAAAGTAAAGGTTTAAATTGTGCAAAAAATGATCGTCATGCATTTTACTATCATATAGGATGTTTGTTGATTCATATTCTTATTTCAAAGCTTAAATCTGATAATAATGGAAACTAACTAGGTACATGTACTCAAGTATTGTACCTATGCACGAAATAAAGGTGGTTTTATGTCATATGGGATGTTTTTGTATAAATATTCCTGCTGAATTAATATATAGATCGATATTACTTACTTGAAGATGTAACATGGATGTAACCCTTATAACTCTGACAGTCAAGTAAATTATCCAATATTTAAGCTTTTCAAAGAGTCTAATATAAACTTGCCAAAACACAACCCTTCTTCTTCAGTGGGTGTAATTCTATTTTTGTAATTAGACTGATATTGTAAAGGTGAAATAGAACAGACAGATGACTATTAAATCGTTAATTGAAATTATTTGTAAGACAATTTCTAGTCAGCTGAAATTTCATGATCGTAAGTGTCATAACTCAGAGGAATCATTTTACTGGATATTGTTCTGCTGATAATACTTTCGTATTTTTAGTTTAGTGAGGTTTCTATTAAGGATTTTTACTTGAATGGGGAGTATATTTTACAGTATATTATTATTACTTTCACACAGGTTAAGGAGCTGAATAGATCTCCCATCACTGGTCCTTACCTTATCCATGAGTTTCCAGCATTTCTCCACCATTTTCTTATCGACTACTGCAGGTTGGTGAGGCTGAAGAGGCTGCTGGTGGGGCTGAAAGGCGTCCTTCATCAAGCCGATCAGACCGGCGCCCCTCCTCGGATTTCCGGCCATTAATTCGGTCAGAAATTGCGGGTTGGCCCAGAGGTTAAGGTTGACAACCGGGGGTTGCTCCTGACACGTTTCTCCACAGAACAACTACGCCCTGTTGGTACTTAACAGTTGTACTAATTAGTCATGCAGAGCTCGTTGAAGAGAGGAACAAAACAAGCTGTGTTCCCTTGAAGCGACGCAGCTAGCTCATTAGCTACAAGCTACATCTGGGAAAAAAAAGCGTCTCACTTTAACCCCGTCGCCAAATATTAGCTTAAGACATACTTGTCATTTCGTTATTTCCGCCGCCAGACGGGTAGCTAAGTCCTCCTGACGTTAGCAAGTTAACCCCCACCCGAGGAATCAACCCGCCTTTAAATAAACTCCAATTGATAATGAGCCACATCGAGCGATCAACAAAATACAAGAGTTCCGGCCATAGTTCCGGTCAGGCAGAAACCCCCCGCAGTGAGTAAACACGGATGTCCGTCAGGACTTTCAAAGTAAAAGCACGGACAATAATTAAGAAAGGGTTTGATAGAAAGTGTGGGAAAATAAGAGTAAGCTCAGTCTGTAACCAAATGTGACCTAAATCTTATCTTTGTCTCAATTAACAATAATAACCTTATATGAATATATAAGAAAAAAAATGAACATACATTTCCAGTGTTGATTTTCATGCACCACCTCAGCATGCATATAATTTATGTAAATATATATGTATATATTGTATGTAAATATATATATATGTATAAACTGAATGTCAATACATATGTGTATATATTCTATGTAAATATAATACATAGATAAAGACTCTGAGTAAGACTCCTGAATAAGCAGTAAGCAATTAGAAAAAAGAAAGATTTGACATTTAATTTATAATAACAAAATTGCAGCATATTGGACATGGCACATATTGAGCAAAGAATATATAGTGCAAACAATGGGACACAGTGCAGACAGTTCAGAAGGAAAAAAAGGTTAAGGCAGACATTTAACATTTTACTCTAACATCGATTTATTTTGGCTCCTGAAAGTTTAATTTGGTGCCATTGGGTTTAGGAGCTAATGGCTCTTAAATTTGTTTACATGACTTGTAACCAATATGTGTAGTGGTATATTTCTAATATAACCAATGTTAAATTTTTTCTCAGGTATCAAATGTTTGTTCTTGTTAATAGAACTATATTCAGGACATTATAAATTAAATGCATTATTATTATTATTATTAGTATATGTGAAACATCAAACAAAAATAGCAACATTCTATAATTTACAGGATCAATTACACAGAATCAGCCATATCATTAAAACCACTGACAGGTGGTTATCATTATAACCACCTGTCAGTGGAGGACATCCAGCCAAACCTTTTCTGCATCAATAGTAGTTACTAAAGCTACAATTCAACTTTAGTAACTATACCATACAAGAAAATAAATGGATGGAATTACAAAAACTGTGTGTTGTAGTATTAAATAGACACGGGACACATAGTGATTCCTATTTCAAATTCCAAGTCTCTTAAGCCAGCACAAAATATATAAATATGTAGCAAGGCTAACTATTTTATCCAAACTGGCCATGGACTCTGGTCATATACATGTCCTTTGCAACTTTACATTCACTCATAAAGGAGTTCCTTGAAAGCTCAAAGCAATGTCCAACAGTTGACCTCCCAGTTCCGCCTGCTGGCCTCCAAGTAGGAACTCTGCAGACAGCTCTCTGTAGGTGCTACAAACCCTGCGCTCATGAATATTTTCCCTGTGAATGGCGTGCTTCCATCTGTGCCGTGCCTCGCCATATAACACTACTAAAGATCTATGAGGAAGAAGAACCGCTACTTGGACTTCCTCTACTAGTCCCAACTCTGGCAGACCCTGTTCTAGGGACAAAGTGAGGATGGTGTTGGATAACATGTTGATGGTGACTAGGCGTTCCCCCCATAGCCAACAGTCGTCTAGATGGGGATCGATGGCAGAGCCTCGCTCAGGATGGTAATCCAAGTTGCACTGTTCCACTGGTTGGAAGTCTGCTAAAGTTGGATGTTGCTGCATTCGGAGCACCAGGTTTTGGCTCAAAGCAGGAAGTCCATTAAAGCCACCGAAGCGCACTTTCCTTTTCTTGAAGTTAACCTTAGGGCCAAAATCCTGTATAAACAACAAACAAGCAAGACATTTGTAATAACAATAAAATTTATTTATTTCAAATAATTATTACATAGTTGGATATAATATGATCACTAATATCTGATTGATTTTGGTGAAATATTATGTATGACTTATGGGCCAAGGAAGAGCTTACAATATTCAACAACAACAATTTGACTGAATGCCACATTCTGGATAATTTTTTTCATTTTCATCTTAACTGCAAAGCAAAATAGTCTTAGTTTTAATTATAATTATTAAATTCCTTGAATGATTTTGAGAAAAAGAGTGATCGCTCATTATTTTTTTTACTTTTTAGTAATAACTAACAGATAGACAGCCTCCTGTATATCCACAAGAATCCAGCCCATATCTCTCACACAGCAAAAATGATGTGGTGTCCATGAGCAAACAAGTCACATCACATACTGTATGACTGAAAACATGACTGAAGACCTTTTGATTTAACCAGGCCTATGAATGACATAAAAGAGGCTAGCTTTTCCTACCTACAAATGCCAAATATGCATTTATTTCAGTGAGAATACAAATCTCAACACCAACAAGTGCAATTTAACTACATGGATGGACACCTGCTGATAATCAGCGAAGATACTTTTAACTGGCAAAGGGATAAAAACAAGGCAATAATGAAAGAGCGTCAACAGTCGTGTGTATCAAGTTATGATGGTATAATATATATCTATATATCTCTCTCTCTCTATATATATATATATATGTATATATACAGGTCACTGCTAACCTGTGGTGTGAAAAACAAATGTATAATTATAAGGCCATGTTTTCCCAAAACCAGTATGACAGGTTTATTAGGCTGTGGCCAATAAAAAAGCTACTTTTGAAATGGTGTGATGTTTGTCCATAGTTATCGTTCAACCAGGAAGCATGACTCTGGAAAACCAATAATACATGTAAACCGAGACAAACAAAATAACATCTGATCCACATAACCTGTTTCCTCCGTCCAGACTGGGACTCATTCCACACATCCTTGTCCATGGAGCTTATCAGCCCCTTCTCCTCCTCCTCCGATATGAAGTTCTCACTCAGGAAGACACCCGGAAAGGCAAAGGATGCAGCTGTGGCATTTTGGCATATGGCAAGCTTTGTCTTAGGATCGTAGACAAAAAGATGTACGGCCTTTATAGAAAAAAACAAAACAAAAATAAATGTTAGGCATACATAAGAATCCATTATGATATGCACACAGCAAGTTTTTTGAGGTGGTGGACATTTACCAGAAGTCACTTAAGAGGTTTAAACTGCAGCACTATGTTCATTTTCCAATTTGCTTGGTTAGTTTATGTCATATCAGAATGACACCATGTATTTCTTTCCTTATTAACCTTTAAATATTGTCTTGCTTTTAATCAGTATCACCAGGCCTGTCTCAATTATTACAATTTCTGATGGCAATTATTTGAGATAACCCCAATTATTTTTAGAATCATCTCCAAAAATATGTATAAAACGGCTGAACGAAACCGAGACATCATATTTTCCATCGCCGTTTCCACAGTTTGAATAGTCAAAACTGCTAATTCCAAAAATCAAACAAACAACGTTGTAGTCTTAGTATTAGTAGTAGTAATAATAGTATACATGGCATGAGATTTCCACAGTGTATTAACAGTTTCCAAAAATTTCACACTATCAAGGTACGTCACTACTATTTACACTTTCACATATTTGTAAAGAAATGAGAAATGGGGGAAAAAAACAAAGATGTACATCTCCTGTTTGTAAAGAAATCAGGACGTAAAGATGTTCATTGAAAGGATCATGGAAATATGTGAATCTGCAGTAAATCAAACTGCAATTCCCTTTGAGAAACATATAACTATTTTCTAATTGTCAGACGTGTGACAATAATAAACAGAACGTTAACCATGACCAAACTATCAAGTAAATATAGAAAGCTATATAACTGAAACTTGTAAGCAGTATTGGTGGAAGAAGCATCACATCCTTAATATAATATGAAAGCATTTAATGTGCTACAGATATTTGATCCAAATGTAAAGTGCATTATAAATTAAATGTATTATTATTATTATTATTATTACAGGGCAAATTTTGGTCAAAGAACAAAACACTAAAGCTACACAACATGAACTGCAGTATATCCCTTTAGAAATAACAAAGCAATATAACTGTTCTCCAAGAAAAGTTAATGTGCTGGGATCAAAAGGGGACTTTCATTTTAATTTCAGCACAATTTTCTGATAACGTGGGCGTTTGTGAAGTACTAAAATCTTTCACAGTTGAAGACGTTTGGACTGTGAAGGCATCCGTAGTTAGTAAATGACTGACGTTAGCAGCTAGCTAGCTTTGCACGTTTTCTGCTATATAACTGTTTGAACTACGCTTTCCAGACGGATATTTTACCTTTGGAGCATTTGCCTCCTGTGACCATTTTCCCTGTAGCCCTTCACATATGAGACACCGACGAATGCCTTTACAAGCACAAGAAGAGACGACGTCTCTACTTTCAGAAGCTAGCATTGTTTATCTTCCAGTTGTGTTCTTCTTCTACGACTTCTCTTCTTCGTTTGCTTCTTCTTTTTCTTCGGCGGTTGGCAAAAACAGGTCATGGGCACATTACTGCCATCTATTGGATTGGAAAATTATTGCAGAAACAAAAATCACGTTTCTATTGTTTACGTTGCTCTTAATTAAATCGATCTGCGGACTCTCCAATATAATTCTGTGTTTTGCATCATTTAGTAATGATATAAAAAATATTTTTTTACTGTTACTGCTGTATCAGTATCAGTGTAATTCATCTCCACCATTTCATCACCATCAAGCAGAAATTAATTTAGACTAAACTTCTTCTTGCAATGCTTTGACTGTGTATTTTAAGGAGAGTTTGTTCAAAAGGCAGAGTGCTTGCTTTTCATGATGCAAGAGGTAGGGACATTGTTACCTTTTTGTTGAAATGTGAAATATCAGTGCAACATGCACTGACAACTTGTGAAAGAACTCACACCATTATGTCGTTTCAGAGCACAGAATAAGTATTTATATTATTCTCGGTTCAAAAGGGTGTGAAATGTTACCCTGGCTTTTCTGAGACTGTCTGTGTTTGTAGAGGTCAAACTTTTTCTCTGACCCTCTTGCACATTTAATCTTCATTTGCGCTTGTCAGTTGTGATGACATTTCAAGTGAAAAAAACACTCATGGTGGATAACTGGTTGTCAGGTGCCCTTTAAGTTTGCTTGGAGACATTGCTTGGTTTGATTTTATTAATTTACCAACACATAGAATCTAGTTAAGAAACTATAGCAAGTGTGGTGCGGCTGGCCTTTACTATTACTATTGGAATCTTCACTGTGTTGCCACTCGTGCATCTTATAGTGAACGTTTCCCGGAACTCACAAAGGGCATCTCTTAGTACTCCCCCATTGTCTTCATCCCTTCTCAATCTGGCCATTACTTGTGGGGCACTAGTGGGTCTACTTGGCAACAAATGAACATTGGTCATTGGAATTGTGTCATCAAGGTCAAGAACCTCAACTTCAAGTAATTTAGATCCTTTTTGGATTTCCTCATCTATGGATATGGCACTTGCTTAAAGCCGCAATGGAGCCGCCTCTAACAAACCCTCTGATTGATCTTTATTGTCAGAGATTTTGATCATGTAAAGCGGTGACTGTAATGGAGTTTGAGTCACTGCTTTTTGCTTCATCCATCGCATCACTGACTGACAACTGGTCATCATCAGATGCTGGTGTGGTATATAATGATAATAATAATACATAGCTCATCCCGGATGAGGATGCTGGTGTGTGTTTACTACAGAGTTAGAGTTGGTTAACTCATTTTGTGTAAATTGTTTTGTACAAATATAGAGTCAAAGAAGTCAAACTTTGTTTTAGTCATAAAGCTCCTATATCGTGTTTGGAGGGGTTAAGATGTCGCTCTGCAAAATCTCTGATTTGTATGTAATAGTCAGAAAGCCTTTTTTAAACTTTTTTACAAAGACTATCAGAGAAAAAAAGCTTCTCTGCCATCATTTTAATTTCTTGCATGGTCTTTGTTTTGTCAAGAGACAATTATCTTGTACATCCTTTATTAGTCGACCTAACTTGTTTGAATCACTTTTCAACCATGTTAAAGACCATCTATCCTATTTCGAATCTCCTCTTTTTTTCATGGCATATAGAGTATATAATATACTTTCGTGATTGCAATGTTGGATGTCGACAGAAAGCTACAATAGAAATTCTGTCCCCGTAGAGGGGGAGGTACTGTTCCAGATCCTTGTCAGGTATAAAGGGTATCAATGTGGCATCAACCTGAGACAGTTATTATTTGGTATAATATTTATACAAAATATTTTGCAGTCATTTACAGTATTTACGATCCCTGTTACCCATCAGCTGAGAAGATGCTGCCCCCTTGTGGCCTTTTGGTGAACATGTCAGAGAAGCGCTATTACAAAGCTTTATTTTATTTATACATGGAGGCCTGAGGATTTTGTGAATCCCATAGTCATAATGGAAGATGTTGATGATGAGATTGCTCAAGGCTTTTCAAGAACAGAGGGAATAATTACAGCTAATTATTTTAAGGCTGAAAATGACTTTAAAAGCCTTCAAAAATGGTCAATTTACCTTAAATGTCTGTTTTCAAAATTAAGTTCAAATATACACATAGCACAACAGCAGGCAGGGACATCTTATTATTATGTATGTGACAAAAAGAACACTTCAAAGTTGCATTAAATACTATTAAAAAGTTTTTGTGTTTCTTTCCAGAAAAGAAAAAAGACGGACAGACGGATGGATGAAATCCATTCATATATTCCTCTCCTCACTTAAACCATGTTGAAGGATAAAACTAACCTCGTCAGTGGTGGAGGAAGATGATATTTGATCCTTGGGTGAAAGTCCCAGTACCAAAATGTACAATAAGTACTCCATTATAAGTTCACAATTTAAAAGTATTGCAAACAAAAGCACTACAAATTTTATCTATTTTTTAATACATAGAAATCACATTGCCATATATTTTATTAATTATTCTGCTCATTACGAGTATTCCATTATATTATCATTATGATGGACCAATTATCAATTAGTTTAGTCCTGTGGTTCTCAAAATGAGGGTGGGGTCATTCAATAAGGGATAAAGTTATTGACTCTGCTGGACAGTTTTGTATTAATATTTTTGATTTAACCCGAATATGTTAATGTTCGTAAAATAGTGGATAATGTTGCCTTTTTCAGAAAAAAATAAATATTTATATGAATTCCTCTGATTTTGGAAGAAAAAAGCAGAAAGAAAAACAAAAAATATACATCTAATAAAGTGTTTTTATTAAGCATTTCTGTAAAGAAAAAAAATAGAGATTATCCCAGAGATAAATTTAATACAGATAGAAATATTTCTATATTCAGTTACACTTTATTTTAGATTATTTTGGAGTTGTTCAGCAGTACCTAGAGTGTTTTTGACAATACAACAACGTATTTTTCATTCCTGTACTACATATCACTTTCATCATCGCTACCCAAATAAGAATTGAAAAGGACTTTGACACCATTGAAAGTAGAAAGTAGGTTAAGATCTATGGAGAGCTCTAAGGAGAACAATAGAGCCACATAAACACTGCATGATTCCCTTAAACACTAGGATTTTTGATGATTCTGGTAAAGCACTCTGAGGTCCATTTCTGCTATCACAAAGGTGCAAATAAAGTTTATCATCATAATTATTATTTTGAACTTTTCATGATTCCAGTCTCAGATGCTCTTGGGTTTGTCCTGGTTGTTCAGGTATTTCTGGTAGACCACGCCCAGTGTGGTGAAGAAGTTTCCCATGAATAGCGCCATGTAAGAGCAGCCGCACATCACAACCTAAAGCAAACACACACACGCACACACACACACACAAAAAAAAGTCCGTTAGAGTCCTCCCGGGTCCCCAGATCTAAATCAAAGCAGCATTTGTAGGATGTGCTGGACAAACAAATCAGACCCATGGACGCCCCACATCATTAGGGTTATAATGTTGTGGCTAATCTGTATATTCTTTATGTACTGACATTTCTTGATACCTTTAAATTGCTTCAATGTAACAGTACAAGCCAAAGACAGAGAAAGCCACTGTGAATTAAACAAATCACAGCTGTCCACCGGGTCATGTTGACGTCCGTGTAATTCATTCATTGGCTATCTGCAGAGATCCGTAACACTTGTTTGGCCTCACGTGTCTCATTATGAAGCTGCTTCAACTATAATAATAATAATAATAATACATTTAATTTATAATATGGATCACAGATGGGCTGTGTTTTTGGGCCCGTTAACATTCTGACTGTTTTTCCCACAAACAACCATTAGCTCAACTTTACAACTGCAAAAAAACAACAACAAAGAACAAACAACTCAAATGTGATATTTGCGAGCAAAGGTTAGAAGTTATTGGACCTTATCATGTTTTGTGCATTACTTTCGAAATGTATGGATATTTATCTTAAGTCGTCCTTCCACAAATGTGGGCCATGACCTCAGCAGTGTGTAGCAGTGTGTGTGTGAAGTCCGACTGTCTGTGTGTGGACAAAGTCGTGACTCATGGAGAAGTGGTATGACATCTCTGGCAGATTGATTTAAAAATCTATTTAACAGGGTCATTTCTCGTATAAACGATGATGTCATAGTGAAGCTCTCTGGGACGAACCTGCCACTCTTTACACTCTGGGAGCTGAGACATCTTGAAGAGTGTGATGCTATTGTAGAGCTGCCAGGACTATGACAAAAAAAAAAACAAGAAGACAAACAAAAACAAAACAGGAACAGTCAACATTAAAAAAATGCTGTTTAAAGCTCAACTCTGAAGTTTTTTAATTTTGTATTTTTAAAGTGACTTTGCTCAAAGTCTCCAGGGTTAGCAAACATTGATTCAGGTTATTCCATATTTAAGCAATGAACACTCATGAAAGAGGGGCGACTCACATGGCCAAAGAACAAGAAGGGAAGGAGGAAGGTCAAGCCTCTCCACATCCAGGACTGGAATCCCTCTGTGGGTCGACAGATGAGAGAAGAGAGTTCCTACATTTAGACATGAACTAGATCATGTTGGTGACATTCCTCTTTAAGTGCTACAGTGTGTCCCTCTAATGAGTAAAATATGAACTGTTGGAGTCAAGTATGACATGTGCAAGATAAATCTTTTTGAGACGATTCACATGCATTAAATTTGGACTAAATCTGAAGAATGGTTAGGAGGTTATGTTGGAAAAACAGCCTGTTTCTTAAAAAAGATACCTCCAAGTGAGTAAAATATAAGCTGTTAGAGTAAAATATGCTTTTAAATCGTCTCCAATAGATCTTTCTGCTTTTCTGTAATGTAATGTCTTGTCACCGATCAGGTGGCTGATAGCAGCCTTGTTTATTTATCGATCTTCATTTGTTCGGTGCCATATACTGTATGCAGTCATTTTAGTTAATATCTGTTATTTCAGGGTCACTCATTCACATACAGAACCGCCTAGAACACTCACCCACTGTAAGGTCCATGTTGTGTCTTTCTCCCAGCGCTCTGAGTCGGTACAAACAGCCACTCTGGTAGTAGCACTGGAGAAACTGGACAAAACCTGTTTTAGAACAGACCATAGAAGAAAGATGCTGTTAATGATATGCCATCTCAGTTATTGTTTATGATCTGATTTGAGTAAAAGGAAAAGAGGATGCTTTCACGTCGGGGATATTTGGGATTGGTTGCGCTTAAAATTACTCGACACAAAAAAAGAAACCAGAAAATGTGTGTCTAATGTCGTAGATGCCTCAACTACTGTCAAAACTCATCGTGTGCTAGACCATGATAACCTTTATAATTGGATAACTGAACAACAAAACAGGAAGAAATGTTCAACAAGAGCATTCATACAGCTCAAATGAACGAAGTGATTTCTCAGTCAGTTCAATTTCTTCCATTTCCGAAACTACACAAAACACAAAACTACTGAAAAAGTGTAGCTGCAAGAGATACTGAGACCACAGGAAAAACTGACACTAAAGATCAACTGAAACTAAAGAAAAACTGCAACAAATAGAAAGTGACACTACAGAAAATCTGAAACTACAGATAAACT
>VRLP01005691.1:0-34559 GCA_009660295.1 Lophius piscatorius
ACAGTGAAACAGTCCAGGTTCATACAGTGAAACAGTCCAGGTTCACACAGTGAAACAGTCCAGGTTCACACAGTGAAACAGTCCAGGTTCACACAGTGAAACATTACTGTCTTTTACTGTCTCGGTGACTAATCATGGACGTCAGCTGTCGGTGTTGCTAGGCGACAGGTGTGGCGCTCTTTGGCGTACGGTTAAAAACAGGAAGAGCTGCTGAAACCCTCACAGAGTGATCAGCCTCATTTCAGAGTTGTGGATCTTCGGTGGATGGAGGAACTCAACAAGTTGTTGTTTTTCTTTTTCCTCTTCCCTCTGCTGCTGCTCGAGCGACGGGAAACAAATCTCCCCTCATTAGAAATAAACTTCACCCCTGAGGTGATCTCGTTTAAGAAACGATGACTCATCGGTGTGAGACCTTCACGCCCCGCTCAGCGCCGCTGCAGCAGCTTGGAGATCAGAAGGATCAGAAGCTTCCACGCGCAGATACTGCACTTTGCCTTCCAAACATTCAACCAGCATCTTTTTATAGTATCGACGGCGGGATAAACATTTCAAACCGTGCCAACGAGCAGAAAACACTTACATCAGCCGCAGCGGGGGTCAGCTCAGGGGTCGCCGATATGTTTCCGAGAATTTTCTCTTAACGTATCTGCACTGTAAAAAAAAAAATATATATAAAATAGTTGTGTTAAACGTTTTTTCGGAGCCTGAATGATGAAACGTGGAGAAACTCTGAGTCCTTCTCATCTCAGCTGAAAAAAAAACAAAAAAACAAAAAACCCCAGACGATTTTCGAGTCAGTAATTTTCTTAAGTGTGGAATTTGAAAATGAGTCATTAAACTCTTGGCTGAGAGCTGCTCAATTATCGTTAAAGCCGGGGGGGGGGGGGCATGTATCGCTTCGTCCTGATGAGCCAACGTGGGATCAGGAAGTGGAAGGAGGAGGCCCACGCTGCTATAATTAGCCGACGGCGAGGAAATGCCCTCAGACGCCGATGAACTGGGAAGTTGAGGGGAAGTGGCGAGCGGCCAAACGAGGTTAACGGCTCCTGGAAGGTGAGGTAGAGGAGGGGGGGAGGGGTGTACGGCGTTCAGACGTTTACGGAAGACACAATGAGAATATTTACACAATGAGAGAAGTTCTAAGAGAAGTTCTGGTCCTCCTTTGGACCTAAAAGTACGTCTTCCCCGTCCTGAGGAAAACTAAACCTCGTGTTTGAAATGTAAGTTTTAAAGGTTCTTCCTTTGTTGGTGGTCAGCAGAAAACAAGACCACCCACTCTGAAAGAGGAGCACATGATTGGACCCCGACCCAGGAGGGGCTGAATGTTATCTCAGGACCCCCCTGCGTTGTGACAGTGGGTAGCGTCCGTCTGAAGGAGCGCTGCAGGGATGGGACATACCAATGCACCCAGAGCGGGGGGGGGGATTGTTGTGGCTGTTGTTTATCTAGTAAACATTTCGGCTTAATTGATTCCGAGGTCGTTCGCGGGTCGTGAAAAACAGGATTCTGTCGGTGGAAGCAGCTGCTGATGAGGCAGATGATGCTCCAGGAGGGATGAAGGTTGTTAACTGGGCGTGTGTGTGCTTCCTCGTGATGTGTGTGCTTCCTCGTGATGAATGCTGCCTTCATCCTGATCAGTCTTCCTCCCCGGACAGCAGATTGATCCCGCCCCCGTTTATCGATCGCCCCTCTTCCTCCTCCGCTCGCCCTCCTTTGCCCACAAATCCCTCCCCCTTTGCATCATCAGTCACCTGGACTCATTTTCCCATCTTCAGCTTCCTCGCCTACAAACGAATCCCACAGGGACGTCATGCTTTTTTCATTTTTTCCTTCCAAGCAGGTTTTTTTTAGCAACATTTCTTTTTCCTGAAAACCGGAAAAGTTTTTCGGATAAAAAAAAAGTTCCAACAACATCATGACAACAAATGTCTTCACCACAAATATGACAAATACGGTTTATTATTATTTACAAGATGGATCTCTTTAGATCTCATGATCACCTTCTGTGAATGTGACCTCTGGGGTACCCCAAGGGTCGGTGCTCGGACCACTCTAGTTCTCTATCTACAGGTTCTATTGGTCGTTAACAGACTAAACATCTGCGTCTCTGAAGCCCCGATGATTTTAATCAAAATGGATGGATGGCTGGATGGATGGTGGGATGGATGGTGGGATTGATGGATGGATGATGGATGTATGATGGATGTATGATGGCTGGATGGCTGGATGGATGGCTGGATGGATAGTGGGATTTATGGATGGATGATGGATGGATGGATGATGGATGGATGATGTATGATGGATGGCTGGATGTTGGGATTGATGGATGGATGTATGATGGATGAATGGATGGATGGTGGGATGAATAGATGGATGGATGATGAATGGATGGTTGGATGAATGGATGGATGAATGGATGGACGGTTGGATGGATGGATGGATGGATGAATGGATGGTGGGATGAATAGATGGATGATGGATGAATGGATGGAATGTTTGATGGATGGATGGATGAAAGGATGGATGGATGGATGAATAGATGGATGGATGGATGAATGGATGGATGGATGAATAGATGGATGGATGGATGGTGGGATGAAAAGATGGATATATGGATAGATGAATGGATGGATGGATGGATGGTGGGATGAAAAGATGGATAGATGGATGGATGGATGGATGGTGGGATGAATAGATGGATGGATGGATGAATAGATGGATGGATGGATGGATGAATAGATGGATGGATGAATAGATGGATGGATGGATGGATGTGGGTTTATCACAGGTGGTACAAGAATAGCATGTTGCCGGTTTACATGGCGACTCTATTGTTGGCGTCTTCAGAAGATTCCTCTCTGTTGCCACGACAACGAAAAGCAAAACAGCAACAAAAGTTCACCTTTAACGCAAAAAAACCTCGTTTGAGTGGAAATGCTGCAGACTCTAGTTCTCTCAGCATCTTTGCCTCTATCTTTTTATTTCCCTCCACCCTCCACCCTCCACCTTCTCTCTCTTTAATCTTTGACTTCTTTGTCTCACTTTGTTTCTTTCTCCGCCCTCTTTAGTTTCACTTCAGCCCAAAGTCAGAGAGTTGATGATCTTGCAGGAAAAACTATTCGGCAACAGCGAAGAAATCAATGATCCGACTTTAGACCAGTTAGGGTGTTAAAGCGCAGCGGCGCTTCCAGTTTCAGAGCCGGACTCAACCTTCCTACCGGGCGCTCCGTCGTTTCCCATCAGCCACCTGTGTACGGATGGACGCCGGGAGTTAAACCCAAGCGCTGCGGCATCAGACGCCTGAAGTTCTATCGTCCCGGCAAATGTATCGACCTGTCTGAAGCTGAAGATCCATCACCGCCGACTAACCCTATAACCCATCCATCCATCCATCCATCTTTACATCATCTATCCATACATCCAACCTTCCATCCATCCATCCACCTTTACATCATCCATCATCCATCTATCTATCTTTACATCATCCATCATCCATCTTTACATCATCCATCCATCAATCCAACCATCCATCCATTCTTTCATCCATACATCCATACATCCAGCCATACATCCATCCATCCACCTTTACATCATCCATCCATACAGACATACAAACATACATACATACATCTATACATCATCCATCAATCAATCCAACCATCATTCCATCCATCCATCCATCCATCCACCCACCCATCCATCCATCCATCCATCCATCCATCCATCCATCAAGCGGTTGGGTCACGGTGGCAGAGAGCTAAGAAGGGTTTTCCAGACGTCCCTCTCTCCAGCAACACTCTCCAGCTCATCCTGTGAGACCCTGAGGCGTTCCCAGATCCGATAATCTATATTCAGTCCTTCCAGTGAGTCTGGGGTCTACCCCAGGGTTTCCTCCCAGTTGGACCTGCCTGATATTCTGATAGAGAGGATATAGTTTGAATTTCCCTGAACTATGCAAACGTCACACATCCGATTTGCTGAAACTGAGCAGATTGTTCAGCCTGGTTGGAGACGAGAGGGTCATACATCAGAACCTCAGCCCGTCCTGAGCGCATCCCTCTAATCCTTCCACTCTCACTCTCCCTGCGGGTGAAACAGAGTTCATCGGTGTTGGACGACAAAGAGGTGCGTGAAGCCGTTTGGGTTCCGATCACACTCACACTCCATAAAATGCTGCTTTCTCTCTCTGCTGACGGCCCGGTGAGGAAGAAACATGCAGTTTGGGCCGAGCCAGCTGGTTGAGGGATTATGTACTTTCACCGTGGTGCTGGATCTGCCATCAATCCTCAGGACCCAAAATCCCAGTCCCCCCCCCCATCCCCCCACCCCCCCCGCTGTGGCGGAACATGTCAGCCGGTATATTTAGAGCTGCTCTCAGGAAAGATCACCAGAGATACCGTTCACACACATTCCCTGCGAGCGTGTGATTGACAGCGGCAGATGGTGGTGACACCTGAAGGGGAGACCCTGCTGGGATCAGAGTCTGGTCTCGGGTGACCCCTCCCTCTTGGTGGTCACCAATCAGCCACCAGACACAATCGGCGACTTGAAACAAACACACAGACGATGCAAAGTCCAGATTCTCCAGCGGGTCATTAGTGCAAGGTGCTTAAAATATTATCAGGCAACAAACGAAGGTTCTGGTTTGGGGGGAGGGGGGAAGGACTCATACCCCTATTCCACCAAAATAACCCGGTGCTAGCTCGATGCTGGTGCGAGTGCCAGCTGGGTCCACTGGTTTTGCATGGACTGGCACATAGACTTTGGTGCGAGGAAGAACTGGATTGATTTCGGCAAAAGTCAGTTGCATATTTCCACCACCAGGGGCCAAATTGCTGTATCTTTGAGACAAAATATCTCAACCGTTGATCGGATTCAGTCCGAATTCGGCTTTTATGTATTGACTCAAGGTCTTCATCTTCATCGTTGAGTCCCTGTGGGATCTGACCCCAGAGCAGACCGCCGACTTCATAGAAGAAGTTAGGTTCAGTGAATATTGACCGTTTATTATTATTATTATTATTATTATTATTAATGAGTCACATTTAATCTGAGGAGTTCAATCAGTGGGGATTGATTGTACAACGCAGGGGATGGGGGGCTTTTTTTGACGTGGACGACAGCGTAGCCTTAGATATTATATTAACTTAAAGTTACATATTGTTATAATGTCCTAATAATCCTGTTATATTTTTAAAAACACAGTTATTTCGAATCTACTTAAACCGATGATGTAATCCCAAATCCATTTACTGTTATTTTTAAAATACTGCCTTATTTATTCATATTTTGACTTACTCTCAAAACAATTTCATTTTTAAAAGGAAGTCATATAATAAAGCTTCATTTTTTCAGGCCGACGATTTCAGCAGCGACGGATTAGATTTGAATTTCGGTTCTTTTTGCAAATAAATGGTTTCTCCTTCTTCGCTCCTGATGAGGAGGAGGAGGAGAACCGGCATGACGCAGCTGAAACTGGAGCTAATTCAAACATCATCCAGTCGTGCATTTACCGTCCCGAAGGCAACAAATGTGCCGGGCGGGAAAATGAGAGAGGGGCCGTGAGCCGTGAAATGATTTGCCATTTTCCCCCAGGAGGGGCGTCGGCACAAAATGGATGTTGACTCTGACCTCATGCTGACGGCTTTATCGGGAAGTTTTATTTTCCAGCGTGACGTGGAAGTTATTGCATTTTACTCCTTTTGAGGAGCCTTCCTCTCCTCTACTCATCGTCTTCAGCCGGAGATGAAGATATATATATATATATATATATATATATATATATATATATATTAGCGGTGGATCCTGTCGAGGTCTTACTGAAGGAGACACTCATAGTTGAACACCTGTGGAATGTGTTAGTGGGGGCCGGGCCGTGGGGGGAGCTGATGGGTCCTGATCAGCTGGAGGTTTTGGTAGAGCTGGCTGGTGGACATTCTTCCAGAGGCTGAGACGCCAACCCGGGACATGAAAGTGACCGAAGGGTCAACAGGAGGCCACATGCTGGAGAAGGCAACAGGGTGGGATAGGGCTACGTGGGTGTGGTGGGCCGGGGGGGTCGGATTCACGCAGAGAGCAAAACAGAAACAGGAGGAAGAGGAATCATTGGAGACAGCGAAGATGGTCGAAGAATTAGTTTTCATCTCTGTTGGAAGTAACTTCTTGATGCCTTGCAGAAGGGGAATGAGCGACGGCGGCAGCTGCTCCGTGACCGGAGCGACCATCGCCACCTAGAAGGGGGCTTCCTCGGGTCACGGCGACGCGCCATCACACGCAGTCCAGATGGTGGGAGCGTATTTACTGTAGCGCCGCCCGCCATTCAGCCAGCCGAGGGACTCGCCCTGCTAATTAGATAATTCTGCCAAGAGAGGGGAAGGAGAAAATATGCAGATTCGTTTGGGGGGCGTTACATTTGATCCCTAAATGGTAAATGGTCAAATTTATTCAATCTGAATGTAAATATTAAATATTAAATGTCCAACTTCAACCCAATTGTTTTATCTAAATCTAAATTTCACATCTAAAACTCAAGGTTTTAGATCAAACCTAAATTTTACATCTTAATTCTAAATCTAAATGCCAAATAATACAAAAAAAACATTTGATCTAAATATAAATGTTAAATATTAAACCTTGATATTCCATGTAGTTATAATTGTTAAATGCTCAAGCTTAATTAAACATCTAAAACTAGGTAATTATTACACTTACATGTTCCATCCAAACATTAAATGTTAAATAATAAACCCTAATATTCAATCTGGTTATAAATGCTAAATGCTAAAACTTACAACTTGAAGTTAAAGATCAGACCTAAATTTTGTTCATAAATAGTTCATCTAAATTATAAGTCTTAATGCCAAATAATACAAAATAAAAATTGATTTAAATATAAATGTTAAATATAAATGTCATTTTATTAACTTAAATATTCAATTCAGTTTAAAGCTAAAGCTAAACTATAAATCTAAAAAACAAGAAGTTAAATATTCCAACTACACGTTCCTTCTGCGTATTAAACATTAAATGTCAAATATTAGACCTAAATATTTAATCTAAATGTAAATGTTGAACGCTAAAGCTCAAAAATCCATATAATTATAAATATCTATGTCAAAAACATAAAAACTAAATATTTAATCCAAATTTCCATTTTAAATGAATTAACGTAAATGTAAAATCTAAAACCTAAACGTTAAATATCCAACGTTAATAAATAAAGTAAGTGTTTAAAATTAAGCCTAAATTTTACTTTTAAGTTTAAACGTAAAATCTAAATTTTAAATCCGGCTATTTGATCTAAATATTAAAGAAAATTATAAAAAATCAAATATTAATTAAAGTGTTTAATAAGAATTTAACATTTATTGTTAAATCCAAACATATTTATCACAAAACTAAATATTAACAAATCAAATCTGATCCGATCCTGGTGACGTGAACTTCACCGGACCTCAATACGGAACCAGAGTCAGCCAGAACCCGTAGCGTTTACACAGAACAGTCGAGTCTACTGATTTGCATCGATGAGCTCGTATGTGTGACGGCGCTAAAAGGTCGCCCAGGAGGTGTCATAGTCAATCCACTGGGTGACATAAGGTGACATAAGGCCAGTGGGCGGGCCCAAATACGACTCTCACACTTACAGAGCCGGTGTCACGCCACTCAGCCCGCTCAATGCAGCTGTCAGTCAAAGCAGGTTGGGGCGGGGGGTGGGGGGGGTGGATGTGAGAAACGCTGACTAATCAAATTCCAAAGCCGAGCCCTGGGATCAGGGACCCTCGTCCCGCCGAGGGGTTTCCAAATGTGTCAGGGGAACGTCTGAGAACGGAACGGAGTGGAAAGTGTGCGAAACAGATGAGCTCCGAGGATCCAGAATTGATTAGTCACCGGTTCCCAATCAGATCTCCCGGGCCTGGACTTCATTTCACTGGAGGTTTGATCAAAGACCCGGTCGTCTCAGAGAGGACCGAAATGTGACAGCGGCGGTTTGGATGTCATCGCTCAGCCGTGACTGCGCTAACGTTGGCGGCAGTTTGAGCTGGGAGCTGATTTCTGACGCGGAGCTGCTTTTAATCACAGGTTCTGTTTGGTTCGGATCGAGGAAGACCTCAGTGGATAATTCTGCTGTCAGTAAAAACATCGGGAGGGAATCCGGACCTAAAAACGCGCCGACGCAGCATCGGAGTAACGAGCCGAGCTAGCGTTAGCCGTCGCCTCTCTCCCTGTCTCATCGGCTAGTCTTCATTAGCCTTCGCGGTGGAGTCCGACCTCGCTTACGTACGACAAAAGCCACGATTCAAACGTTTGTTTCGGTCGCCGCTCTTTAACGCTGACATTAGCCATTTATGCAAAACGCCCTTTTTTTTTTTTTTTGTTCAATTTGAACTAAACGGCGGCGAATCGTTCCAGGTCAGGCGTAACGTTCCTAAAAAAACAAATCATTTATCTTCATGGTTTCGCGGCGGCTGATCTCGTCTTCTTCTTAAAGGCGAAGGAAATTCCTGGACTTTGCGATGTCTCACAAAACTTCTTCTTCATTGGGTTGGATGCTAACCGCTACTAGCTTCTTTGAAAGATTCGTTTCCACAACAACAACGTTTTCAGGGCCTGAAAATGAAAAGCTAGTTTTCTGTTTTGTCGTCATTACTCCGCTCGGAATTCTTATTCCCGCCAAATCCTCCCGTATTCGCCGTCTACGTGCAACGATAGCACGTAGATAACGATGACTGATCCCCCCCTTTTGAAGTGAATTTATGATTTATGGTTCCAATTAGAGGAAGTTCGCAAGAACAAGATAAAAAATAAAAAAAACGTGGCCCCCGGAGGTCGAGGTCTGCTGGATCCATCCGTTAAATGAAATGTTCGGGATGTCGGGCAGAGGATTCATTTCTTCATCCGCTCAGAGTGACTCTTCCCGTCACTCGTCCCTCAATAAAACTTTTTTAAAAAAAAGGAAAGAGCTCAGGTCAACTTTGAAGTTTGACAAAAGCCCAAAATTAATTTACTGTCCCTGACATCACCATCTCCTGCTGACAACCCTCCAGAGGAACATCTCTGCAGATGTTCAGATAGACGGTCTTTACGAGACCGGGCCGGGCCGGGCCGGGCCGGGGTGATGACCGCGGGGGTTTAGCAGGGCAGCTAGGTTTAGTAGCGCCCTGGAGAGGGAGCGAGCGTTTCACCAGAGGGTTTGATAGAAGCAGTCAGCTCCGTGCTGAATGTGAATCAGGGCGGGGGTCCATCCAGCTCCATTGTGTGGATGAAAGAATGGGTTGTCTTTCAAGTCCTGGAGTTTGAAGCCCCTCTGGGTCTGCCGGTATCAGGCCCGCTGATCTGTCTCCTGCTGCAGGGACGAGCTCTGGAGATGAAAATGCTTGGGCTGCGTCGCCACTGATATGATAATTCGGATCAAACGGAGATCGGATCATCTAAAGGCATGAGGAGGAAACTTAGAGAAGCGTCTTCATTCACTTTGATGATGACCAGGTCCTCTTAAAGGGGCGGTACGTAAAGTTGCAGACTGCAACTGAATTCCTCTGTCGGGGACTTTTTAAACCTTTGTTTGTTTGTTTGTTTGTAATAAAACTAATGTAGAGATTTGCACAAAACTTTACCCAGAAGTAGGTTTCGGCATATCCTAGAGATTATAAAGTTTTGGTAACGTTACATCATGAACTCACGATGTAGTTTCGTAACAACTTTTTCTTAACCATTGCAGGATGGGGCACTTTTTCTTCAATGTCAATAATTTACCAATATGCTTCAAATTTTCTGGGCACCTCCTGCCAGGTATCGGACATTGACCCACTGGAAATGAACCAGATCCGGAACCGGACAAGAATTCAAGGTGGGGGGGGCTATAAAGCCTCCCGGAGTTTCTCTCTCTCTCTAACGAGGGTGTTGGAAATATGGCCGTCGGTCCGCTCCCGTGTAGAACGCTGCATTCTCGGATTGGGCCGACTTCACCATTTACCTCTTAACGGCCTCCCAAGTCGGGTTTCCATATTTCCTGTGATTGTAAAGTTTCGTCCAGAGATTTCCGTTGCTTATTATTCTGCTAAATAATATGATCCTTTGGCAAAACACACAAATAGTTATCCAGCAACGACTTTAAGACACGAAACTCCCTCTCTAGAACCAGCCTTCGGTTCGGTGTCCTCCATGTAAAAGATATGTGGAGCTAAAAAAAAGGGCTTTTTCCAAACTAGCATTATATTTTCAGCTGATAAAACACTTAAAAAAAAAAAAAAAAACATCGTTACGAATACTCGATTCCATCTATTCAAAGAAATTCCCCTAAATTCGACACACTGCACCTTTAAAGAGAGTTCTCGGAGCCTTTAAATCCGCCCCCTCCACCTCGGTGCTGACAGTTCTCAAAGCTCCTTTTCTCCGTTTCTCCCTGTCCTCCTGCACCTCTCTCTCTTATGGAACTCATTACCCAGTCCCTCTCTCCAGCCCGTTACAGCGAATTACTCCTCAGGTTTTTTTTTTCTAACCTGCTGGGACCAGATGAGCTGGGGTGATGTGTGTGGTCGCTGCCACACTGTCAAAATGATTTTCACTCGCCTTCCTGTGATTGTCCCACGGCTTCTCGTTTGTATTGTCTGTCCTTTTTCTTTTTCTTTTTTCAGACACCCCACCCATCTGGCTCTGCCTGCTGGTTAAAACAAACACACAACGCCGCAGACATTATTCGACCGACTTCTTCATTTTCTACGCCCTCTCCTCCGCCTCTTTATCCTACCCCCGATCTGTCGTCCGCCGACGCATCGCTGCCTCGCCGTCAGGTTCCTCTTAGATGTAAAGAAGCCTGGAAGAAGAAATAACATCAAAATCTGACACATGGTTCGCATCATTTTCCTCCGGGGGAATCCGAGTTTGTCTGCCGGTTGCATGGAAAACATTTTCATTGACATTGACAGTACAGATGTTCGGATTTTGAAATAGTTTGAAATTGAAGATGACTTCCTTCTTCTTCTTTTCTTTTTTTTTGGAGCGGAAAACAAAAACAAAAACTGTGGAAAGGCTCGCATTAGTGGAGACAACGGATGGCGTCTTTCATCTGAGCTCGCCGTTATTCTTTGGTGACGGTTTTATCAAGGCTTACGTGTCATAACATCACGCATCGCTAACATAGCGCCGCTATCACCTATGAAAACTCGGCCTATGCCGTCGACCCCCGCGTTCTATAAGCTACCCTGGACTAAACGGACCAACAATTAGCCATTTATGACTGAAAAACAGTGTTTTTGTAAAAAAAAAAAGAAGCTCCCCCTAGTGAGTAGAATATGAACTACTAGACAGAAATACAATATTTACAACAGAGATACAATAGATCTCCATGACTCGATTCATTTTCACGAAATTTGGGACCAAATCGGACAAACGGTTGAGAAATTATGGCCGAAAACCTTTGGAAATAAAGCTCCCCCTAGTGTTGGAAATATAAAACTGACCTGTCCCAAAATCAATCCAGTTATTCCTCGTACTAAGGTCTATGTGGGTATAAAACCTTAAAACCCATAGTCACTGGAAGCCTGCTAGCTTACCGCAGCAGTGACTTACCCCCATGGATCCGGTTTTAAATCAGTTTTGTGATTTGGCTTAGATTGTAGATCAGATTCCCTTCCGGACCCAGAACCTGGGCTCAGAACTGGGGGTTCTTTATTGCTAATAAAGCAAACATGCCTGACATGACCGTGTTTTCTTTCAGTTATTCCTTGTTTTATTTTGTATCAGTTTTGCTTTGAAAGGTTTATCGTCACGGTTCTATGTTATGAGTTTCACCGCTTCCTGTTTTATTTTGAAAATATGTCACTCCTTGTTGTTTCCTTTGCATTTGCTCGCTCCTGTGTCGTCTGCACCTGGGTCCAAACTCTTGTTCTGATCCCAACAAACCCTGCTTCCAACAGTGGCTGTACTTACTATTCAGAGCCAATTAGCACATGCTAGTTAGCATGAATATGGTAAACACTTGTTCAATGTGTCAGCGCTGCCTTTGCTAGCGGACAGGACTGCTGATATTAGCATTTTAGCACACGTGCCTCAGTCGGCCACAAGCACACGGGCTGATTAAACATTTATGAGTGTGATGCTAATGGTGGCCCCCCCCGGACCTTTTCCAATCAATCACCGTAGAACTAATAAAATAATCAATCAATGATGGACAACAATGACACACCAGGCTCTACTAAGTACATAAATAGACGTATGCTGTCGTCCCCGACAGCAAGGGTTTATCCCGGGAAAAGGCTCCCGATCCCCTGCGTTGTATGATCAGAGCCCCCCTGATCGGGCTCCTAGAATTCAATGCAAAGTCATCAATGAAATACTTTTTTTTTTGTTTTTTTTTTTGCAAAGAAGGCGACCCAAAGCGGGTTAAAACATGATATATAAGAATTATCTCCCCGATTCCATTCATACGCACCAAATTTGGGATTAATTAGAGAAATTATGGCCCAAAAACTTTCAGAGCTAAAGCTCCCACTAGTGTAAAAACTATATAACCGAACTTTCCCGAAATCATCCCAGTTGTTCCTCACCCTACGGTCTATTGAGGTAAACTATTTGAAAATGATCTGTGAAATATTGTTTGAGTTATGTTCGGAATGCCCTCCCTGACCATCTGAGGGCTCCACAGACGACTGACACATTTAAAAAAGGACTTAAAACGTTCCTTTTTAGCAGAACCTATAACTTTAATTAACATTGCTGCTTTTTCTTCATGTTTTTATATAGTTATTATTCTATTTTTTTATTGATGCTTTTATCTGCTTTTACTTTGTAGCACTTTGAGATTTGATCCAAATGTAAAGTGCGTTATAAATTAAACGTATTATTATTATTATTATTATAATAACCCCGACTTTTCGGGGATAGCATTGATATGTGAGCGTTCATCAGCTGCTATCGTCAAAAAGTGAAGGCCATAATGGGTTTTGGGCCCGACTGGGTTTTGGGCCCGACTGGGTTTTGGGCCCGACTGGGTTTTGAGATCAGAGCTTGACGTTAGCATCAGCCCAGCCATGAGGATGTCAGGACATAAAATTCCTAATCTGTTCCTGACAAAACTGTGAGGACAAGTAATGGAAAGCAGATCCGGCTAAAAACATGTGGTGGCTAACAGAATACAGACTTTCTGATATTTCACTGTAAAAGACAGTTTAATAGTTTCTACTTGTACACTGTAAAAACAAATAATCCATACATGGATGCCCACATCGTTGATTAAAAGAGTAAAGAGTCGTGGTTGAAACACTTAACACTTGTGACTTAACGCAAAGTTCATTCATTTTTCTTATGCTAATCCGGAGGTAGCAGCAGGCTGGGAAGGATTTTCAAGCTGTCCTTGTCTTCAGCAACACTCTCCAGCTCATCCTGAGGTGTACCGAGGTGTTCCCAGGTCAGATGAGAGGTTAAGTGCCTTCTTCACACGATGGGACGCCAATGCTTGTATATGTGAGGTCATGGGGAAGATGACAAAACGCGTTTGGGGTTTTAGGGCTTCCTCCGAACAAGAGGGATGACGTCACGATGTTCTTCACACTTTTAGGAGAATGCTGTTTTGCAGAGAAGCTCCCGCAACTTTTCACGGACGGAGAAAAACTTTCCACCGACATGGGAGGTGAGCGAATCTGCGGGGTGTTTTTTTTCTTCGTCCGGTGGCTGAACTTCTCTTTCAGCAGCATCCAGGATGGATTTGACGGATTATTGGTATCATTTTTCAGCTGTGGAAAAAGGTGAGGGGTCGGGGATCAAAATATCCAGGAGACAAATGGGTTTACGACCTGGCGGCTCAATCCAGCACCACAAAGAGGTCAGCCCACTGAGCGGCGGGGTGTCCTCAACAAGTTAACCCGCGTATGAAGGGGTTTCCTTTGGTGGGGGGGGGGGACAAGGCCTCCATACATAACAGGTCTGGCCTCCTACTGTTAGCCCGAGCGCTAGGGGAGGCTACTGTTTCGGCCACTGTCAGTGAGATGGATGAGAGGGGAAGCACGGACAGAGGGAGAGTCTATTTAAGCCTGGTGACATCTTAGACTGCGTTTGACACCTGAAGAACAAAAACCTCCACCCAACCCCCGACTCCACCCGCGCCGGCACAATGAGCATATGGCGTCCCCGAACGCTTAAACACATATGCAAAAGGAATTAGATCACCGCCGAGGATGATGACCAAATTAGATTGGTCGCACCCTCGCATGGGAGTGGAGAGTGCTTCACCCTCTGGGGGCGGGGCACACAGATGTGTGCGCACACATACACACACACACACACACACACCACACGTGTGCGCCACAAAGGTTGGAATTCTGCACAAAGGGTCGGAGGGATGACGCCATACTGTGCCTCAGACAAGCCCAGTGATGGATATGATGGATCAATCACCCTCGCCGTCTAATCAGGACATCAGTCACCAAACTGGACGGAGGCTGATGGTTGAGATGGGAGGGGCCGCGGGGTTGAGGGAGGGGCAGGGGGGGGTGGGCTGGAGGCGCTTTACGGTCACATTTAACCCCTGATGGGAATCTTTATTGATGCTGTAAATTTAAATCGCCAACAAACACATGCTGCCCCTGCGAGGGGTCGGCCCCTTTTAACCCATGACCCGGTCAGAAGCCAGACGGGCTTCTTGCATCTGATGCCTGAAAGTATAAGAGTTTGTTTTTTCTGTGTAAATATAAAAAATATAAGGAGTCAAGAATCCTTATAGGCTGAAAAACACAGATTTCGGCCACTTGTAGGTGGTCATAATGTAATGGGTTTTCATTTTCTACTAGATTCTAATGTGTTTTATAAATCCTTACAACTCTTTTAGAATTCCTTTTTAAATGAAGAAGTCAATATCACACGGTTGAGGGTAATTAGTCGTTGTTTTTAGCAGACGTCTGTATTTGTCTGCTGGTTAGCCTCAGGGGGGAAAAGAAAAAGAAAAAGAAGGTTGTGGGTTTGAATTCCTTCACGTTCTCCTGGTGTTTGTGTGGGTTGTCTGCAGGCTTCCTCCCACAGGACCGAAAACAACACGTGGATGTAGCTGAAACTGTGAGTCTGAACTGAGATAATGTTATAAATGTAGAATAGTTACTTTGAGAATCTGATGAATATGTAAATTTCTAAGAATGTAATATTGAATGAATCATAAATTAATGAAGTCTCTGGGAATTGAAACATTTTTCTTTGCATATTTTGTTTCTTTGAGGCGTTTTATTGATTTAATACCGTAGAAACTCGAAATTTAGCATAAAATGACAAATTGTTATAAATGTGTTATAAATGTTATAAAGTTATTTCATGAGGAAATTTTGTATTTCATGGAAAATAGTCAATTTTTGTTACTGCATGTTTTAAGAAACCTCTCTTATTTGGTTTTATGAAGCTACATAATTATTTTAAGTAAGTCTTCACACCTGAGGACCCTTTGACCTGTGGTGTCCCCCAGGGCTCCATCCTTGGCCCCTTACTCTTTAGCATATACATGCTAACACTGGGTCGTATTATAAACAGGTTCAGGTTCTGTCACATGTTTCAATAAGAGATAAAGACTCAAAATGTGTTCAACCAAACAGTTGACATGACATTAACGGGCTTTGAGCGCGAGAATAAAACCTCCACCGACGGCAAGATGGTACTGACAAAAAACGCGGGTCAAAACTAGAAGACCGAGGGAGACGAAGAATGGATATGGCGCTCTTTCCTCAGGGGTCGGACAGGTGACAAACATCGACCCTGAACTCCTGTAACCCCCTCCAGAATCACAGAATCACAGAATCCCAGAATCACAGAGTGCGGGTTGGATCGACATGAGGTGTCAAACTATTCATGCCGAACATCACGGCTGTCAGTTCTCCGTCAGAGTGACTGAGCTGTTTTCATTCGAGGCCCATGTAGACGAGACGAGACCCCCCCCTTCCCACCCGCACAAGGAGACGCTCCAACCTGACAGAACCAGAACCTTCCCCTCGTCCTCTTGCTGCTGCTCGTCAGGTAACATTCTAAAAGAGAGAGTCAGACGCCTTCCTCTCGGGCTGAAAATCTACCTCCCCCTCTACCCTCGGAGTCAAAGTCCGCCAGGGGAGTCTCTCACTGAGAGGTGAAGTGGTTCCGGTCGGCGAGCAGATAGAAATCGCTGCTACCGCCTCGATTAAAGCCTGCTGTATTCCGAGACAGCTATAAGCACCTCCCCCCCCCCCCTTGCGAAAATGTTTTGCGTCATGCTCCGATGATGAGCGAGGAAGGCGTATGAATATGAAAAGCAGCGGCCGTCTGAAGTCAGAACCCCTTCGAGTGGATGTTGAGTAAGACCTTGGCTCCTGCCCATTCGCCGGCGCTCCAGCTTTCACACACGGAACGTCACCGTGACCCAAGTCCTCAGGAAACGTCCATTGTTACAGCGCCCAGCGAGGAGAGTGGATTGTGAACTGTGTGTGCTTGTTGGCGGCCAGTGGAGGGAGGGGGGAGCGTGTTTGTGATGGATGTGTCTTTCTTCCTGTTTGTAGTTTCTCAGGAGTGCTCCCTTTCCCAGGCTGGGAGTCGCACACCGGCCGCCGTGAGTAGGGGAGTAAATCTCCCTCCCCCCCCCCCCAGACCAAATGATACGACACTCAGGAGGAACGGAATTCTTGTTCCCGTTCCCTCTCCTCGACAAACCACTAAATGAAGACTTTTCTATTTCTTTGTATAGTTTGTTTCATTGGTTTATTCGTTCATTTGTTATCTTAGATGTCAAAGGAAATAAAAAAGTTATTACGACAATTCATTATTATCTTACTTACTCATCCTGGAATCTGTTCCTGCAGCCAGGAGCAGCTGATCCTCAGGAAAGCCGATTATAAACAGCTTCTGTCACATTTCTCAACACAATATATGCTCAACCAAACATGTGAGCAGGACATTAAAGGGTTATTAAGTCAAGTTCTTTACCCCCCCCGCCTGTTCTGACATTAACTTCAGCGTCCGCGGTGAGCGCCGGCACACAGTGCATCTCATGTTCCAGTCAATCCTTTTGCCTTATCTTTTCAGTTGAGCAAACAACCGACCTGCCCCTCTGAGCTCAATCTCAGTTTTTAATCTCAGCTGATAATTGCTGTGATACCTAACCGTCGGCCCGTTTGAGTTCCGAGTAGCGCCGAAGGGTGGGGGCGGGACCTCCGGGGCGCTGCATTAAGACAAAAAGACACCGCTCGTCTCAGATGAAGTCAAAGACAAGAGATTAGCCAGATCAGCTTTCTCCGTGGGCCAATACTTCAAACCTGACCCTTGACCCCAGTTTGGACTGTCAGAATCACCTGTCCCCCTCTCGCTCCTCTCGTCCCGCCCTCTGGAGAAAGACGATCCCGGGCGATGACCACCGCTTGTCACATAAACGTGGTGGCGACAGCCGAGCTCCCTCTGAGCCTTTTGTCAGAGCGGTCATCTCTGAAGCTCCTCTAACACTTAATTAGGTCTCTTAAGAGGAGAAGGGGACATGTCTGACACATGTGAGACGAAGACGAGCTCTGACCCACACAAATGGTCAGGGGCGAAGACATCGGGCGTATGGTGTAGGACGTTAAGGGTTATTGAGTTTGAATTGAGAGACTGGTCAGGACGGCTGTTCTTGAGTAATGGTCAGTCGGTGGACCGACATCTGGTCGGTGGTTGAGCAGGGCAGGGGTTGTCGGGGTCACGGGGGTTTTGACGGGCGATAGGGGGAAAGTGGCAGAGTGGGGTCTTTCTCACAGCAATGGTATGAAATCGGGTTTATTTCAAGGGGATATTTCAACGTTGGGTTCCTCTATGAGGATTCCCCAATCGGAGCGCTTCGCTTTTCGTAAGTTCGGCTCTGATTTCTGCCGGGTCGAAATGTCTTCGAATAAATCATGAATCACAGTCGTTTTTATAATCGCCGTCGCATTCTGGCCCATTTCTGGGTCGGCGGTTCCGACGATAAGAAAAGTATTTGTGGCTTGAATCTGCTGGTTCTTGAAGTAAGACCAAAACTTGCCGGAGGGATCATAGAACTTATCCGACCAGGAAACACCTTGGATCCCCAAGGATTTGTTAGAAAGTGTTGCTAGGGAGATGGATGCCTGGAATAACCGACCCTGGTTGGATGGATGGATGGATGGATGGATGGATGAACTTCTCCATGCTTAGGCCAAATGGAGGTTCAACTGAAGTCCAGAAGCTCTGAACAATGAAACCAACATAGAACTGTTTATTACACTTCATCACTGGTTATTACTATGTTATTACACTGATTCATATTAAAGGTAATTAAAGTAACGTAGTGGAGATGTTTGATGAGTCAGGGATGGTTGGTGTAGGGGGGGACATGGTTTGACCCCTCCCCTCCTTTCCTTAACATCCTCACTCTCTTCTCTGTCCTGAAATCTCCACCTCCACCGCCCTCCCCTTTTGTCTCCATCTCCTCCTCACCTCTCCCATTCCCCAGCCCGAGGTGAAAGAACTGTTCTCATTCAGGGTAGAGGAGGGGGGGGGGGAGAGCCTGCTTTCAGGTCCCCGTCTTCAATGGCCCTTTATCCCCGGACCCCTGGGCCATCAACATGACAATGTGACAATGTGGCAGAGCTTTTTAAAAGAGATCCTGTGTTTGTTAAGTGTTTTTCCCCCTCAAGAGCGACCATAGGGCCGGGCAGGAGACCTCAAAAAGTGCCCCCCCTGAAAGACGAGGACCAACTTTGATCACATGATGTGAAAGGGACAGACATTTTTTTTTATGTTTTTTGATCAACTTAAACCAGGAGAGGCGGCTCCTGTTTCTTCAGCGGGTTCTCGGGTTAATCTAGGATTCATCTGAGTGAGTCAAGATCAGAAGATCAAGTTGTTGCAAGAATCCTTTAGGAGTGAACGCTAACCCCCCCTCTCAGGGAACCTTATAATAGGGGGGAACAATTATGATTTCTCTCTCTGGATAAGACTCGTAGTATCTTCTGAGGGGTGGTGCGTAGCTTGAAGAGACGTTGGATGCTGGGATTAGCGAAGATTACCTTCGTCAATGGATGTTAGCGGATCAGGAGAGGCTCCCTTTACAACATGTGGGGAAATGCGTCGTCTTTGTTTCAACCTTTGTAGTGGTTGATGCATGTGAAAGGGAAGTGTTGTAATCCCCCTCAAAAGGTTCCTAATGACACAACATGCAGCGCCGATAGTTGATGATCGCTCCTTAAGCCGGGCTTAAACTGTACGACCCGTCCGGCTTCTTGCAGAGGCTGAAAAATGTTCTTTTGTTAGCAACATGCTAACCAGAAAGAAACTGTCTTGATGATTTTTTGCTTTAATATGCGGCGAAACTCCTTTTTTTTCCTTTTTTTTAAAAGTACCCTGCGTATCTTAACTCGTAGGCGTCTAAAACGTCCTGGACGGTACTGCCGGTCTATTTAGCAGAGAGAATTGTGGGTAATCGAGCTACGTTTGAGCTTTATATAAGAAGGTAAAGTACTCATACCATACTATACTGTTTTACACTACGTTGGGTTTTACTGCTATTTATACTAGATCGGAATACATTATATTATCATACTACGTAAATTATAGCAGTTTACTTTATACTATACTCTACCCTTTAATTGTAACTATGCTATATATATAATGAGGCTAATGTTGTTCCCTTTATTAATGAAGAGTTTGGTCTCTTCTGCTCCACACTCTTCATCGCTTCTGCTCCACACTCTTCATCTCTTCTGCTCCACACTCTTCATCTCTTCTGCTACAGACTCTTCATCTCTTCTGCTCCACACTCTTCATCTCTTCTGCTCCACACTCTTCATCTCTTCTGCTCCACACTCTTTATCTCTTCTGCTACAGACTCTTCATCTCTTCTGCTCCACACTCTTCGTCTCTTCTGCTCCACACCCACTCCTCCTCCCCCAGGAGTGGGTGGTGCTGCTGTGACACACGCACCTTTAAGCCTTTACTGACGATGTGATTATTGACAACACATCCAAATTGTTCTTCAGAGATCTTCTGTGTTCCTTTCAAACGGGGGATTAAAGGAATATGAAACCTGCTCTTTGAAGCCATCTCCAAAGACTCCATCCTCCCCACCTCCTCTTATTGCCCCCCCTTTGACATTCACCCCAAACCACCCAAGAGCAAAACAGACTGACTTCGCAATTTCTTCCACCAACTCATCCTCAGATTCTCCAGATCAGCTGCTTTTTCCCTCCGGAGCCTCGCTGGAACTCTTTTCCTCGCCACCTCCGTGGAACAATCTCTATTATTCATCAAAAGGGGCTTTAAGCACTTCTGCCTTCCTCTTACAGGGGCGGGAAACGAGACATCCACGGCTTTCCTCTCCTCTCCTCTCCGGAGACTGAATTTGTGGAGCGTTCAAATAAAAACACAACCACAAGATTGCTGGAAATTGGACGGGAAGGGGGCGGAGCCGGCCGGGGAAGCTTCTCCTGGATGGATGAACTAAGATTTAAGACCTCTTCTCACGGTACCGATACCACCTGAGGAGCTGTAGTCGTTTGAAATGCAATTTGTAAAGGAAGAACTCCACCGAGGATCACCCACCAGATTTTGGTTTGGGGGCGGAATTATTTTTGTCGGTTCGTTTTTTCTCTGCCCTCTTCTTGAAATATGGCAGCTTCTGGTGGTTGACCCGGACTAGAGGGTCAAGACGCCTGCAGAAATTGGGGCTAAAGCCCTCTTTAGGGGTTTATTATTACTTGAGGACCTAATGTGATCTATAAAGGCGGAGTTTCTGGAGGTTGGAGTAGGCGTACACAAGGTTTAATGAAAAAAAGTATGCGGATTCGTCCTTTAATGTCTGACTTTACGCCAGCCTCTAAATCTACGGACGACTCCAACAATCTCTCTGAGTATTTCTCAAATACTCTGCAGCCGGCTAGTCTCCTGCGCCTTCCACTTCAGCGTCTCCGTTCAGCCCACTGATTCCCCATCTCCACTCCCAAAGGAACATCAAAGGAACATCAAAGGAATTAAAGGCAGCGATAGCCACATCGTGACGTTTTTACTCCAAACAGCTGTTATCTTTTTCTTTTTCTTATTTTCATTTTAAATGCTGCGAAAAAAGCGTAAACGTCGGCGAAATTGTAGTTCTGCAGAAAAAACTGTAGGTTTTTCCCATAATCCTGCTCACAAACAAAAAGACACAAATTCCATTTGTTAGAAATGACGAGATGTCCTCAAATAATAGTCATAGAATACTTAAAGAAGTCCCGTGTGAATAAAACTTTAAGGAATCTGTATTTCTCTAGCGTTCATTCCAACAATCCAGACACATGGATGAACCCCTCACAGTTTTTTTTCTTCTTCTTCTTCTTCTTCTTTTTTATCAGTGTCAGAATGAAAGCGAGTCATCTGTCAACCATTATCAGATCACAACCAGTAAAATTCATCTTCATCTTCAATGGACGCTCCAAAAGCGGAGTGACATCATGTGAACAAATCTCTGCTTTCTACTAAAATTAGCCTCAGAGAGGCTGCAGGTGATTAGAAGAATCCAAATGACACCAAATCCCCTCTGAAGTAGCGGCGCTCAAGTTTTTTCCGCTCAGGCGCCGCGACCTTTTTTCAGGTTGACTCACTGGGCTTTTGAGTCATGCGTTTTTTAAATATAGTAATGCCGGTTTTATTTCCAGCGCAGCGCTCCGGGGAGAGTTATCACAATGGCCTCCTTTCAGAGTGGGATGGCAATCTTTTAGCGCAGGACTGTGTCATTGTCAAGCAGTGTTTTTTTTTTTTTCCCTCTTTCTTTTTCTGTCTGTCGTGTGGTTATCTGATCCTCTTGTCGCTAAAATTACAAGCTGTGATAAAAGACTGGTTTTAGCCTCTGATAGCGCAAGATAACAACGTTTAAAAATGGACGTGCGCAAAGTTAAACGCAGGTCAAACAGGGACAAAATGTGAAATCAGGGAAAGTCGACTGTTTTTTCTGTGACTAAAGGTACTTTTTACTCCCGAGGTACGTTTCCGTCAACGGCTGCAGCTGTGAGCTCTGAGCCTGAAGACATAGAAATGTTAGATCACAGAGTCACTACAGCCACATCATTACATCACAGAGGCACTACAGCCACATCATTACATCACAGAGGCACTAAAAACATGTAATAATATTACAAAGGCACTAAAAACATGTAATAATATTACAAAGGCATTAGTACAATATCATTATGTCACAGACGATCTAGAGCCATATCAATACATTGCAGACACACCAGTGCCACATAATCACTTCACAGAGGCACTAGAGCCACATCATCACTTCAAAGAGAAACTAGAGCCACATAATCACTTGTGTAATGAATACTCCAAAAGGCTTAGTATTTTTTATTTTGTTTCATTTAAAATGCTGCGAAACATGTAACTTCAACAAAATTCACCTCTTAGTGTAAAATTCCATGCAAAAAACGTCATTTCCGTCATCCTGCTCACAAACAAACAGACACACAAACAAACATGGGTGAAAACATAAGAAGTAAGAATAGAAAACAATCTGTCTGCCCACTGCTTGTATGATTTTATGTGATAATTAAAGGCTACTTCTACTTCTTCTTGTACTACTATTCGAATTCTTAAGGATTCATACAGTATAGGCTCATACAGTGGAAAAAAGTCCAGGTTCACACAGTCAAACAGTCCAGGTTCACACAGGTGTTTCAACTTTACCAGAAGGTAAATATAAAAAAATGTGATTAGAATTCTTCTTTGCATTATTATTATTATTATTATTATTAATATCAATAACCATACCCGTTATATTATATACCCTGTTACAAACAAAGAATTATTATGTGTGGGTAACCCATTGTGACGATTCCCGAAGACTTTCGGAGATTTCCGAAAGCCGCGATGCCTGCTGGGAGCCGTGTTGCCAGGTCGGTATCTATAAGCGACTTTGGGCGACTTGGTGTATGGGGGGTTTGTTACTGAAGTTTAACTGCTTATTTGGGTTTAAACGTAATCTCCTGTCGCTCTCAACTGTACTCTACACAACACCTAGGTCGATCAGCAGCATCTTAGATCTTGACAATTTCAAAAAGTCCTTGAATCATAATGTGGCATGTAACTCAGCACATATATAGCTTTAATTAACCAGACTCGCTTTTTTCCTTTCAGATGATGACACGAAATTTGAATTTTAAGTAAACGTGTTATCATTTCTCTTTAAATATGACGGTTGCATCTAATTAGACTCGTTGTTACAGATCGTTCTGCTTTTTTCTCTCCCACGGTCTGGCAACATCAGTCAGGACCTAGAAACTCCTGCAGCCGCCATCTTTCTACTCAACGAGTTAGTAGGACAAAATAATAATCAGTTTCTAATGCATGTTTCTACAAAATAGAACCATTTAAGCAACGTCACTCGGTCAGCTGTTGCATATAACAGGCTTACATTTGAGTGATTGGCATTTAATTCCAGATATTGTTAACAAATCAGCTGCAAGACACAGAAGTCTTAGTGGTCACTATGGGCCGCTCACGAAGCCGCAGCTCGTCCCGGTCTAAACACTCCAAAAGCAGCAAGCACAGCAAGAAACGGAGCCGGTCCAGGTCCCGGTCCAGAGACAAGGAAAGGGCCAAGAAGCGCTCCAAGTCTCGGGAATCGAAAAGAAACCGTCGTAGAGAATCTCGCTCCCGCTCTCGGTCCACCACAGCCCCAGCCCGCAGAGAAAGAGCAGCCTCTCCGCCGGAGCGCATCGACATTTTCGGCAGGACGCTGAGCAAGAGGAACGCGCTGGACGAGAAGCAGAGGAAGGAGGAAGAAGAACGGAGAGCAGAGATGGAGAGACAGAGGAGGATGTAAGAATCCCTTAAAATATTACAGAATTGTCGAGCTCAGTTAACGTGCTAGTCTAAAATGCTAGGCTAGCTCTTAGCAGCATCAGCATGCTAACACATGCTAACGTCAGCTCAGGCCGCACTGTGATCAGATTAGACGGTTCATCTGTACTACTTTTGAATTAAACCACAAGTTTAAGTCTTACTTTTGAGACCGGTTTAAAGTACTTGTGACGTGTAGCGACTAGATCTTTATGTTAAAGTTAATCCACGCCACATGTCAAATGTCCTTCCTTATTTTTTCTATCATCAATTATTTAACATCGTCTTAAACATAATGCATAATGCACAGACTAGTCAAGAGGTTTTTTTCATTCATCCTCATAAATTATAGTTTTGCAGGTTGTCTGTGAGATATTAAGATCATGTTCATGAAGTCTAATATATGATGAAAAGGTCTAACTATGGTTATCGATGAATGATTATTAGTTCTACTTTCTACTGGGTTATTCTATTTTATATACCGCTGATGCACAATAAATGAGCTATTTTGATGTGCAAACTGACTATCATTCACTCACAGTTCTTTGTAACCATTGGTTTATGATCCAATCAAGAAGCATCTTGAAATCCACCATACTTTTCTTTTGCTCCTAAGGACATGAAATGGTTCTTATGCCGCTTTCACACCTTAAAAGGATTGCTCCATTCACATCACCCAACTCAATGACCCCTTGCAAGTTAATCAAACCTGATGCCCCTCCATTCACGGAACAATACCGATGTCTCTTTTCACTGCGTTGTCAAACATGACCAAACTAAACAGCCGTTCATCCATCCGTTTTTCATCCATGGTGACAGCAGGCTAAGAAAGACATTCCAGACGTCTCTATCCCTCTGACGCTCTCCAATTCATCCTGGGTTGTCCTGAGGTGTTCCCAGGCCAGATGAGAAATATAGTCCCTCCAGTGAGTTCTGGGTCCACCAGGGGTCTCCTCGTATTTGGACGGGAGGCGTCCAGGAGGAATCCTGATCAGATGCTTGAAACACATTAACCGACTCCTTTCGATGCAAAGCTTTTTATTTAAGGTGGAGTTCACAGATATCGGCAAAAACCAAACGCCGCCATGTCATAGTTCACGAGATTATCCGTAGGCAGATGCAGACGCCTCAGGTGAGCTTGTCACCTACTTCTGCATCAACGTCCTACTGACATCCAGATGAGTCTATAGAATGAATTCATGTTAAGTTCGGGCATGTTTGTTTAGAATTACTTTCAGCTTGTGTTGCTCTTCATCATGTGCCTTTGGTTGACGGAGAAAGTAGCGGCGCAACGATTGCGATCTTCTTGGCTGCCCTAGCGGAAACAAAAGGTTAGCTTTTAGCTCCATCTCATTTCTTTCTATCCGGTCTTTATGGTATCTATTGGATTATTATTACTCCAATAATGCAAAAAAAGGTCTGGTTATAGACCCACAAGAAAACTAGTAAGTTTATTATTTAACTAACAAAGATATATTTACATACAGCGCTCGTAAGAAAGCCTTTAATCTGGACATTAAGCCACTTTACTGACGTTTTAACATTTAGGAGTCTAATTAAGCAGTAATGATCTAGATCACCTGCAGCAGCTGATCTAGACAGGAAATCCACGATTCTGCGTCTCTGTTTCCTATTTCAGTCTGCTGGACAAGGAAGCTGCTATTATGAAAGTGTGTGTGGTAGCCAGAGGCGCGCAGACACCTGAGATCCGGGTCCCAGTCTAGCACCTGGCCTCTTGAGTGGCTGCTTTCTAGTTATTTTTTTTTTAACTGCCTAATAGCCGAAGGGCCACTTAACCAGTCATACAAATGTAAATATGACAACACAGAGACTCGGTAGATAAGGAGCGACTCGAGCCTGGGTTGGTTTAAGGTTTCTGGTTTCCAACGTGGCTGACGGGATGAAATCAAATCCAGGTAGGGGAGATAGTGTGTTTACAGTTTAGCCAGAGGCAATGCGACAACGCTCCATCCAACTCTTATGAGCTTCCTGTTTAGACGGGAGTTGAAGGAAAAACAATTTGAAAGCATTTTTCTAAGGGGATAAAGGATGATGACAGGTGAGGCTTCAGTCTGCACCTGTATGTGACAGACTCATTCTTCCCCTACGAGGGCAGAGGCTTAAGTAAACCAATCAGCCATAAGAAGAGGAGATAAGGAGATACGTTAGGCAGCATTTGAAGTTCAGGTGTTGAAGGCAGGAAAATATGGCAAGTGTAAAGATCTGAGCTACTTTGACCAGGATTAAACGTTACCCAGTCATCTAGGGCTAAATGGGTCCAAGCAACTTCAGGACTGCAGGTGTAGTTGGGTCTTTATGGTCTTCAGTGGTCCGTACCTACCACAGTGGTCTGAGGAAAACCATCTGGTGATCGGTGCCCTCGGTTCATTGATGCGTGTGAGGAGTGAGACCGTACCCGTGTAGTCTGAAAAGGCCAATGCTGCTTTAAGAAGGCGGCACGTAAACCTGGTGCAGAACGGTTTAAACTGGGTTTAAACCAGTTTATCTATCTATCATGAAATCTTCTACTGGTCCTTGTGAGTTTGTGACTCTTCCCTAAGACGTTCAAATGTATTGTAGTTCTGCCATTTTCTTGTAGTTCACATTTTCTGTGCGTGAACTTAAACCTCATCAAATAATCAACCTCGCGCAATTTTTTTCTTTAAGTCGGTGGAACACTCGCTTCTATTTTAACGAAAGCCGGTACGTTTTGTTTAATAATTACCTTTTTTAATGGGTCTTCTAAAAAAATGTGACCTAATCTGCTGGCTCCAAAATAAATCGAGCAGTTCTTAGATTTGGTTAAACGTTCTAACCGTTTTACCTCACGTACTTGCTGATTATGATTGTACTGGACTTTTCTGGCTGCAATTTTAAATGCTCTTGTCAGAATTGGTGCCACTCAACTACATTTATGTTCCTCCTGTCACAGACTTGTTGGTCGTCAGAGTTTAAGTCCTCAAGGACGTTTAGAAGGTCATTCCAATGCCTTAAGTGGCAGCTGGACAGCTCAGTGGGTTTACGCCACTGACTCTAGTCCAGGAGACTGGGGTTTGAATCCAAGTCAAAAGAGGGCGTCGCAGAAATCCAGTGTGTACCCTTAGACGAGGTCCTTAGTGCTACCGGCCTACGCAGCCACATCTAGTGCCGGTCCAAAGCCCGGATAAATGGGGGGGTTGTGTCAGCAAGGGCATTCACATTTGTAGATAATCCTTCATTATTCCATTTACTTTTTATGAAGCACCAGTTCCATTGGCAGCAGAATCCCACCACAAACATGCTTGACAGCGGGGGGGGGGGCTGTTCCTGGGGTTAATGCCTCACCTTCTCTCCTCCAATCATATTGCTGGTCACTGGGACTAAAAAAAAACGATCATCTGACTACACAACTTTCCTCCAGGAGCTTTTCTCTTTGTCCATGTAATCAGCAGCAAGCTTCATTCAAGCTTATTTCTTTTCTCTCACGGTGCCCCCCCCCTCCCCGGCCCCTGGGCGATTCAAACCGACCTTGACTGCCGACACCTTTGCTCCACAAGTTCTTATTCCTGGGCGACTTGTATTTTGGGCTGGTTTTTGGTGGATTCTTGACTATCCTGGCCAGTTTTCTCTCAGCGTCAGTTTGTCTTTTCTTCCTGTTTGTCCTCCTGGGACCTGGAACTGCATTGAAACCATTCCACGTGACTTCCCTGACTCGTCCAAATCAATCACCCATGTTTTCAGATCAATGCTGAGCTCCTTAGACTTTCTCATTGCAGAGTTTGTGGCAGAGTTCAACGGATGTATCAAACGAGCCTCGTATAAAACGGGACCCGGAAAAGTCCCGAGCGGTTATCATTCATAATAAAACTCAGAAGAAGTTCAGAGGTCACGCTTTCAGAGCCAATTTGGCCGACACGACTTTTTACATCTCCAACATCTGTCATTCAAGTTGCTGTTATCTATTTTTATTATCATTGTCAGCCAAACTTAATCCCACCACAGGGAAAAGAGAGCCGTAGAAATCCCTGGAACTCAAAACTGCCATTTTACACATGTTGTGTACAAGTACATGTAAACAAGAACACAACAACCAAGACCAGAAACATTAGCTGAGAGTAAAAAACAAACTACTGACCGCTTGATAAAGTGAAACTTCCCACCATGTTGAACCATTCAGACAAATCCGGGCCCTTCTGTTCTGCAGAACCTAAACACGGGCTCCTGCACCCGGTGGGGAGTCACCGCAGTCGCCCTTAACATTATGACCCTGTGGTTTTGTCCTGCGGTGAGAACGAGGACGACACTGGGCGAGATTTATGAAGGCTGAACAACATGTTCAAGATCTGTTTCCTCTCTCTCTTTCTCCCCCCCCGCCCCCACAGCCGGCAGCAGGAGATCGAGGAGAAGCTGATCGAGGAGGAGACGGCACGGCGAGTGGAGGAGCTGGTGGCCAAGCGGGTGGAGGAGGAGCTGGAGAAACGCAAGGACGAGATCGAGCGGGAGGTGCTGCGGCGCGTGGAGGAGGCCAAGCGCATCATGGAGCGGCAGCTGCTGGAGGAGCTGGAGCGGCAGCGGCAAGCTGAGTTGTCGGCGCAGAAGGCCAGAGAGGTAACGCTCGGTCGTTTGGAACGCAGCCCCTCTCTTCCCAACGTACCTCCCCAACTCCTCACCCCTCTGTCCCCTCCACCCCCACCACCAGTCACCTGCTGAGACTGGTGCCTTTCTGCGGGACACGGTGGAGGCTGAGGGACCCCCCCCCCCCACCTCTCCTAGCTTACGTCTCAGAGCGTAATCTGGCCATGGCACAAGTTTCACTGCAGGGAGGGTAGAAACATTCTGCAAGCAGCCATGTTGAACTGCAGCTGGATTTTAGAAAGTAACAAAAGTACTACCATGAATGTTGACGGAACCTTTGACCCGTGTACCCCCCTTAGGTCTTTTCTATCTGTTGGACGTATTTGCCCAAATTAACATGTAAATGCACGCACCTATAACCCGAATAAAGGAAATGAATACTCCTCAACCACACCTCCTATATTTTCTTGCAGCACCTTCAGAATACGGGTTTTTTTTTTTTATTAGTGCCAGTTAGACTTCTTTCTTTCTTTTCCTTTCAAGGATGTCGACAGTTGGTTTTTGCATGAAACTTATGGCGTCTCCAGGGGTTTTCCCAACTTGCCAGTGAAAATTTTGCCATGGCGGGGTTTCAGATATTTTCTGCCTTCATACCTTTTTTCATAAATATTTTTTTCTTCCCTCGATTTTTTTTTTTTTTTGGTTGTGTTTGTTTTTCACACTTGTAAGCAGCAAAAAGCCAGTTCTTCAGTCCGTACTAAAGAACTGGCTTTTTTTCATAAGACGACACTTCTGCTTCGTGTTGCTTAAAATTGCAGACTTTCATCCAAAGTTTTGAAGACGAAGAGTTTTGAAGACGAAGAGTTTTACGATGCGGCTCGTAAAAAACAACTAAAACATACAAATTCGGTTGTTATATCTTCGTTAGTTAGTCAAGTTTTTAGCACAGAGGCAATTTTTAGGTCATCCTGATCAACCGAAGAAGGAGATGCAAAGGAACCCCTCCTCGGATGGGTTCCTTTGTTCACACCGAACGCAATGCAGAAATTTGCGTCGGGTTTTCTGCTGAGCGTTTTTCCCACCCTACTCAAAAACCAAAACCAAAATCAAAACCTGCCCTCCCCTCATGGAACGACGCGCTTCTTTCTTTCCCTTCGCTATCGGACGATACTGAAGTGGAATATTTGTCCGAAGATCCGATAAGTTTCGGCGCTTCTGACCCTTGGACCTGCGATGTTTAGAGAATCTCAGCGGTAGACCTTTTTTGCATGACACAAATTTGCGTTGAGAGCCGACGGCGCAAATTTTTGCTTCTCCAGTCCACGCCCTGTCCTGACCGACGCAGAACCTTCACGTTGTGTTGGGTGTGATCACTTTCAGGCTATATTGAACCTGTAGTTTACCTCTAGGGGAAAAAACGCTGCCGTACTGTTTTGTCCCGACGCTCCTGAAGTGTTGGGTTAACTCAGAACCTTCCTAGACTTTCCATCGGCGAGGCAGGGTGACCGAATTCTCTTTCTCCTTCCGGTGCAGGAAGCCTCTGGGATGTTTTCTAGTTAGCACTAGCCTTTCTGCTTCAGTCGTCGTGTGTTTTGCGGCGGTTTAGAGGAAGGGCCGGTCCGCTCGTGGCTCCTCCCCCGAGCGCCGTTAACGGTTTTGCCGACACTACAGTAACTATGTATTGAGAAGGAGAGGGGCAGCTAATGCCCAGTGACCCTCACTCGACACTAATAGGGTGATAAATGTACCGTTCACCTCCTTCTCCGCCTTTGTCTCCTACTCAAACTCTCCGGGTCTGGGTTCAGTTGACCCACCGGACCCGTAGAACCGCCCGAGTTTGATTGAGCGGCGCAGACAAACCAGCTTTTCCTGCAAATGGAATCTGATGTGAAGAAAAATGTTTAATTCTCAAGACAGTTTGTCCCGTACAGGTTTTTCTCTACCACCACCCCACCTACCCCCCACCCCCCACGCCCCTCCCCCCCTTTCTCCTTCTTTAACATCCTTGTTTTGAGAATCTTCTGCTCCGGGATATGACGGGACCGCTACATTTCCTGTTTCCTGTTTGACGAGGGCTAACCTCCATCAGTTATCTGACATAATGAAAAGATCCATTTTTTTTCTTTCTTCTCCTTAGAGAACTCAATGCTGCTCTGTTTTTGTTTTTGTTTTTGTTTGTACTCACGATTGCTTCTCCTGTAGGGTTGCTGCCAACTTTTGACATTTGTTTTCTTTGTAAATACATTTTGTGTTGTTTTTATTTCAATTATTTATTTTTTTGTCATTATGGAAACACAACTCACCGACCTTCCTAACTAGCCCTCGACCTGAGCTGGCCTGCAGCCTTTCAGCTCACCCCTCCCCCCCACCAACCCCCAACCCCCACCCCACCCCCGTGCCTTGTGTCCTGTACTGTAAGTGTACCGTGGTCCGGCCCGGGTCCCATCACACACTCGAACGCCGCTTTGTTCTGAGCTCTCCTTCACTCTGCTATCGTCTCAAAGGGGACTGAGCCGCACTAAAGCGAAGGATAAACTTTACAAAAACAAACAAACACAAAAAAGACAGAAACAGCGTGAGCCGTGGCTGCAGGCGCAGGTTAAGATACGCAGATCAGAGTTATAACGAGGAATACCCGCGGGCGCAGTCTGGCAGAACCCCCCCATACCTACCTACCTACCCACCCACCCCGGGAGCGCTCCTCTGTCTCTGCAGGGGGCCACACAGTCCGGACGAGACAGTAAATATTCAAGCATTTAATGCCGAATGCTTTCACCAGTTGTGTAGGTACACAGGCAAGGAAAATGCGTAGGTATACATGCATTGGTGAGCCAAAACTATTCCCTCCTTTATTTGTATCCTTTTTACTCTCTTGAATATATTATGATGTTAAAAGATGTCTTTTCTTCTAGATTGTGTTCTTTCATCTATATCTGTCATTGTTTGAGTGTGACGGGTGAGTGCGTGCCCCTCCCCCCCTCCCTTTTTTATTTTTTTTCAAAAGGCTTGTTTTTTTTAATCAGAATGTCCTTTTTGGGGTTTCTTAATCTATCATTTCTCTACAAGGGTATAAGAGGGCGGGGAGAAAATCAGGAGTTTGTTTTTAGACCCTTTTTACCTCCCCTCATTTTTTTTTTTTGTATTGAAGCAACTCAGGCTGTTGTGTGGTGGTGAGGTGAAAGAGGCTGACCCAACTCTTCTGGCGTGATGAGTCGTGCGTGTGCTGGTGGCGACTGTCTGAGCGCGTGGGCATGTGTGCATAAAGTGTTCTCTTGTTCCGGCTGTCGCCCGTTCGAGCGCTAACATGGCACCGTGTCGCCCGTCTAGGAAGAAGAAAAATCTAAGCGGGAGGAGCTGGAAAAAATCCTGGAGGAGAATAACCGCAAGATTGCCGACGCTCAGGCCAAGCTGGTACGTCCTGCTCGGATTGTTTGTTTGTGTTTGTTGTAAATGTTGGCAACTTATAACCCGCCGTCGCTCTTTTTGTGTCCCAGTTACACCATGAACGATCGTACAGACACACAATGTTGTGAAAAACCCTGGAAATATTCCGCAATTCTGATTTTCCAGCAGCTTTTGACACAAAGTAAAGCCGAGTGAAGCTAAAAATATAACTAACTCATCTTAAATCTTACGGGCGACTGAAATATTGGCCATCAATTAAAAGTCTTAACGACAATTTTGGCATCAAAATTAATAGATAGTGTGAAATCGACCTTTAAAGGCGCAGTAAGCAAAATCTCTGTGGCATCTATCGGTGATTGTTTAGATTAGAACCGCAGCTCAACCCTCCCCGTCTAAGAATGAGGGGAGGTCTACAAGTCAAAGGGTGGGGGGAGAGAGAGAGAGAGCACTCGGGTCCACACTCGGGGGAAGACACCCCCTTGGCCAAAGATTTATAAAACCACAGCCGGTTGGTTTATGAATTTATAAAACTTAAAGATCCGTATGTTTGAATTTTGCACCAACTCTTTATTAAAATATAACTAGGCTGCACAATTAATCAAATAAAAATATGTTCCGGTTCGCCACATCCATCCGGCCCACAGAGACGCAGCCACATCACCGATGACATCATAGTCTATCCGGCCAATGACGTGTGTCCAATAAACACTCCAATTAATCAGGTAACAGGAAAACCTGCAGTTATTATTTGAGAAAATGACATTACCTGTAAAAAACAAAAAGGAAGGCGACGACCTCTGACCTCTGACCTATTGTCAATTATCCTGCCCTTAAAAGCCAAGGAATGAAAAGTTATGAGGCGGGATTTAAAAAAAAACGGCAACGTTTAATAAGTCGTTGAATTATCGTGGTCTGGATGTCGAACAAAACCTTTTTTGGATTATTGTTTTTAAGCCATAATCCTGCAGCCCTAAGAACAGAAACCCGCCGGTCTCACTCGGCGCCTTAGATCCTAAAGATCTGACCTCTGGCAGGAAGCTCTTCTGTTGAGGGTCTCTGGAGCTGAGGTTTATCGGCGGCGGTTTACAATCCAGCGCTTTTCCCCGGTCGGCCGTACGAAATAATGCTGGTCTAATTTGCGAAGCGCTCTTTAATCCAGGCGGGCTCTAAAGACAAGAGGGGAGGGAGGGAGGGAGCGCCAGCGGTTTGTGGTTTGAGGGATCTCGCCATGTCCCGGTCTGACCTCCGTCTTGTCTCTGTGCGACAGGCCGAGGATCAGTTGCGAATTGTGGAGGAGCAGAGAAAGATTCACGAGGAGCGCATGAAGCTGGAGCAGGACCGTCAGAGGCAGCAGAAGGAGGAGCAGAAAATCATCCTCGGCAAGGGCAAGTCCAGGCCCAAGCTCTCCTTCTCCCTCAAGGCCACCGAATGAGACGGCCCCGCCCCCCTGTACTCCTCCTCCTGCCTTCATCCCCCCCCGAACCCGCTGCCTCCTCTTCATTCGACCCCGACTCCTCCTCCGTGGTACGCTCGCTTCGTTTTGGAAGTGACGAAAGCAGGCCGAGGAAACAGGAAGGGGAGAGGCAGCGGCGGCGGCGGCGGCGGCGGCTCCTCGCCCCTGGAAGGACCTCCCTCATCCCCGCCGCACAGATGACTCTTGTTTGTGCTTTTTTTTTTTCTTTTCTTTTTTCAGTTTTATGTACATTTTTAGGGAACCTGAACTTTTGATGTAGATGCTCTAACATGTCCCTCGCCCTGCAAGTCTTAACTGTGGCGCCGCGGCGGCGTTCGCCGCCCCCTCCTTACATGTGTTCACAGCCAGCAAACAAAATAGATGCCAGTCCCTGATTTAGGAGTGTGTGATGTGTCTAGTTGAGCTTTACTGTAACGGCTCACGAGCAGCTCGGGGGTCGGCGTATGTTTTCTATTCTTTCTTTCTTTTTGTTTGTTTTTTTTATCCTTCTGAAAAATGCTGACTCGGTGGTAACCAATCACAGCGTCTCTTGTAAGAACACAGCTAACATCCCGTCCAGCTGGCAGTTTTTGCATCTTCCTTGCCTCTGTTACCCATGAGCCCTAGAGTCACTCTGCCTCGGCGGTCTAATTCCGCCGTAGGAGATTAGATTTTTGACGTGCGGTCGACTCCCGAGCTGCCCATGAGCAAACCCACAACAGGATGTACGTCTACGATAACGGGCCTGTGGGCAGTGGAGGACAGGACGTTTCCAGTGTGATGTAATGTTTATTAGCCCTGCTGTGACTCCCCCCCACCCTCCACCCTCCACCCCTCCTTCCCCCGTTAGGCTTATGTTCTGAATAGGAGACAAAAAGTCGCATAAATGCTCTGAATTGTACGACCGCACGGACGCCACGAGTCCGGGCGTAGTAAATTAAGGCGCTTCGCTTGGTAAGTCGTAGAGGATGGACAAGTCCAGGTAAGATGAGGTCAGCGTGTCTGTCTGTGTGTGTGTGTGTGTGTGTGTGTGTGTGTGTGTGCGAGCGAATGTGTGTGTGTGCGTGTGTGTGTGTGGCTGACCTCAGGTGGGTATAAAGACTTTTTGTTACGTCGTGGGATTTTTTTGAATTTGTCATGTAATTTTTTTCCTCCCCAATTGTCAAGGGACTGAATAATAAATCATTGAATGCCTCTTCTGACGAGTTTTTACCCTCCAGGAGTGTCTGAGGACTAAACCCAGCTCAACTTAACCCAACTATCAACAGTGGGAAACTAAACCCAGCTCAACTTAACCCAACTATCAACAGTGGGAAACTAAACCCAGCTCAACTTAACCCAACTATCA
>VRLP01005692.1:0-34540 GCA_009660295.1 Lophius piscatorius
ATGAATGTTAGCTGCAGACGTATGAATGTTAGCTGCAGACGTATGAATGTTAGCTGCAGACGTATGAATGTTAGCTGCAGACGTATGAATGTTAGCTGCAGACGTTAGCTGAAGCGCTGCAGGTTCTCGTTTACTAAACTCTTCAACTATCAGACAGGTTTAGTTTTTGTGCGGATGTTTCCACCGGTGAGGTTTAGGGTTTAGTGTCGTGGACAGATGTGATGATGTCATCACACCATGTGGGCAGTAGGAGTTGGTCCTGGTACCAGACCGACCCGTCCTGCAGTTACACTGAGTCTGTGTGTAAACATAAACACTCACCACCAGCAACTCCATCAGAGTGTGTTCTCGGATGTTCTTCAGCCCCGACTGTAACACACACACACACACACACACACACACACAGAGTGTGAGAGCTGTTGACCCGGGGTCAAGGAGGTTCTGCTGCCCTGCGTCTGATGGTCCTACCTGGTAGTAGACGGTGACCTCAGAGTTGGGGTCTCCTCTGTTGAGAGATTTGACTTTACACAGGTGTTTCTTCTCAGGTAGCTCCACCACGCGGAACAACACAGGGACCTCTGCTGACAGAGGCTGGAACTGCAGCTTCCTGCAGGCAGACAGACCCATCAGGACCAGAACCAGATACAGACCCGGCCTCCAGAACTAAGACCTCATCTAAACAGTTACCGTCAAAGACAGAGGAGTTGTCTTTGGACAGAAAGACACAGACAGAGACAGACAGACACACACAGAGACACAGAAACAGACAGACAGAGACAGACAGACAGAGACAGACAGACAGACACAGACACGATCAGGGTACTTACTGGATCAGGTACTGGAGGAACTCCTTGGACTCCTGTTAGAGGAAGCAAACATGAGACAGTCAGTCTGGAGGAACCTGAGAACATCCTCCTGAGGGTCAGTTCTGGAACTTATCCCGGCTGACGTTGGGTCAGAGGTCACCAGTTCATTGGCAGACAGAGACAAACATTCATGGTCGACCGTTTTAAAATCACCTCTACTGCATGTTCTTCTGCAGGAGGACACAGGGGAACCTGGAGAAGAACCTTCTAACCCCTCACAGGTCTGGATTAGAACCCACAACCTTTTATGCTTCACGCTCATAAAAACAAAAAAAAGATCACTGAAGTGTGGTTTTATTCAGTCCTCCAGACGTCTGATCCAGCTCCTCCACCCGTGGACCCCACCATAGTAGCATATCTCAGCGCACACACCGACCAGCCATAATATTATAACCACCCCTGACAAATATTTCTATAGGTCCTCGTTTGACACCAAACACTCTGAAATTATTATTGAATGATATTGTTTAATCATTTACATTTATATAATATGTTGTCTTTTATATTGCCTCATTTGTGATTATTGAAATATAGAATATAAATGATGTCATGGCTCACCCCACTGGTCAGGTTCCCCTGAACGAGGCCCTCGGCGAGGAGCCCCGCCTTCAGGGCAGAGACAAAGGTCAGGAGGTCGCTGACGCTGAGACCCTTCATGATGGCGTGATACTTCTGCATGACGGACCAGCGGCGAGGCTCTAGGATCAGCAGACGGACGTCCCTACAGAGACGTCATGTTTAACGGGAAGGTAAAGAAAAACAACAACAAACAGCTGGGCTTTAGTCAAGGCTAATGGGGTCAGAGGTCACACCCTTCACACCACTTATATTTACACACATATCCCGCCCCCACGCCGCCTCTATGAACAAAGAAACAATATTGTTCCTGTACTGCTACTAATACTAGCGGCTAACTGCCAGTAAAGGCTAACTGCTAGTAGCGGATGCTGGATTGTGAAGTGTTTGAAGCGCGTTTGAAACGCGTTTGAAGCGCGTTTGAAGCACGTAAGGTTCAAGCGTACTTTCCGAGCCTTTCAGGTTTGATGAGGATGTTGAAGTAGGTCTTCTTCAGCTGCTCGCAGAACATGGAGAAGACCCCTGGCTCGGTGCTGAACTCTGCCAGATGATCCACGATCAGCTTCAGCAGGAGCTGGAACAGCAGGCAGGAAGAACGTTACTGAGTACATGTACCCGAGTACATTCAGCGCTGGCGTGCGTGTGAGGGAGGGGGCGTGGCCTCACCGGCAGCTTGTGGTTGAAGCCCTTCAGCCGGATCACCAGGCCGTGCTCTCCAGCCACCAGCTTGTATTCCAACTGGGCCACGTCGGCCTCGTAGGCGGGTTCTGCCAGGTTATGGGCCAGGATGTTGACGAAGAGGTCAAAGAGCACCAGACTGACAGGAAGACACGGTTAGACTCAGCGAGGTCAATCACTATCGGTTACCAGGAGGATTATGGGTAACGACTTTCTCTTACTTCTCCGGGCTCTTCTGAATCACCGGGGAGACCAGGTTGAAACGGATATAAGCTGAAAGACAGAACGTCAAGCCATGACATCATCACGCCATGACATCATCACAAAAAATAAATACATCAATTTAAAATTTTCTGGATTTATTTCTGTTTACAAACAATATAAAATAGAATCAAGTAAATGATTACCACAGTAAGGGTCTTCAACCAATAAAAACAATCAAAGCTAATAATATCTTAACATTTACTTTAACACACATTCATGAGAAAATGTTTAAATATTCAGGATCTGGGATTATCAGAGTCCTGATTCAAACGAGGGTCACATGACCCGAGACTCAGCTGGTCTCACCTCTGGGGATCCTGAACTTGTTGTCCTTCTTGTACCACAGACGGCCTCGATCGCTGTTCACGATCCTGACGGGAAACTCAGAGTCGGGACAGTCAGACGCCTTCAGAGAGAAGTCTGTCGCTGCAGAGCGAAGGAGAAGGAGAAGGAGAAGAGGAAGGAGAAGGAGAAGAGGAAGAAGGAGAGGAAGGAGAAAGAGAGGTAGAGGACAAAAGTTTGATGAAGATCACACTGGTTTGTGGTCGTCATGGTAACAAACCATCACACTGAGGTTCTGACCGATGAACTTGTTCTCAGCAGGAAGGTGGAGGTGAGGGTTGAGTTCAAAGTCTCCTGACCAGCGCTGAGTCCAGTCCTCCGACACGTCTGACCACACAAACACAAAGACAAACCGTGAGACAGGACGCCCTCCAGCGGAGCTGAGGTCACATGACCCACCATCAGAGACGCTGGCGGTGGAATGGTACATTCATGTTTATGAGGCGTGTGATGATGTCATACCCTCAGCGTTGTAGCTGGTTCCAAACCACTTCTCTCTGAGCGGACAGAGACCTTCATTCTCTGGAGACAGCAGCAGCAGGTTGGCCCGGTCCGGAGTCAGCAGGGACAGAGCGGCGCTGATGACCTGACACACACACAAACACACACACACGGTTTACTCAACACACACACAATGCCTCCTCACTGACGGAGAGGAGGGGCGCGGCGGTCTCAGACTGGTTCTGGATCAGGGTTTACCTGCGGGTCGTACTCAAACATGAGCTGGTCTCCGGTCAGGAAGTCCTGTTTGGGAAACAGCTGCATGTTCTCACAGATGTTCTCCACAAACTCGATGGGATCCGTCTGTCAGGGTTGGGATGGAGTCGTGTTACAGAGGGAGATTCTTTTGGACCCATCTGGTGGAGGAAAGAAGGAATGTACTGGTACCTGCTCCTGGTAATGGAACTCGTTGGCTTCTATCTTCTGAATTTCCTCATAAATCCTGAAAACAAACAAGGAATAGAATCAAATCAGGATCAAAAGATGAGACTTAAACTGAAACAACAAGAGACACTTTTAAAGGAGCAGTTCTGTAAAGAGACTCCAGACCTCCTCGTTAGTTCTACAACAGTTACAATCTACTGTCGCTCTATTTAAAGGTGCAGTCTGTAAGACGTAGTCGTGTCTCCGTCAATAAATGGAAGATGATATTCCCAACTATATATTTTAGTCTATAATCAGCTTAAAATGTTTTTTGTTTAGAAAAAGCCTTGTCCAGGTTCCCCCCACCTTTCACCCTCTCAGCTGGGATAGGGTCCGGCCCAACCGTGACCCTGAACTGGTTCGCAGTAACAGAAAAAGATGTTGCTGGATATCCGTTTGTGTTCTGACAAATGGATCATCAAACTTATGATTCAGCACCAGAGACAGCGACGGAGTGTGAAACCTCGCCCTCAGAACAAACATGCAGAACTGAGTTTTGGGTCTGAGCGGTTCCGCCCAGTGGATTCAACTCAGCAGGCCATTAACAGCCACACAGAGCGCAGTTCTGCTCCGCCCCTGGTGACACCGGGTTGGCTGTTGTCGTTAGGACGAGGTGTTTCAGTCTCCTGACCAGCAGGAGGAGGGTTTTACAGAGGAGGTACCAAACCTTCACCCAGAGCTTCTGCCGTTCTTCTCGACACCCTCCAGTAGGTGTCCTCATCCCACCGCCTGATCGCGCCGATCACTGTCCTGCACCGGTGGTTTTAATTCTTTGAAGTCTTCTTCAAGGACTTCAACAGGATCTTCATCCTCGGATCTTCATCCTCGGATCTTCTTACAGGTTGTTGGAGGTTTGGGGGAAGGGGAGGAGTCTGGTGGCGTGGGCCACAAGGTTTAGAGAGCCCCCGTTCCCGCTCGGATCTCAGCGCCCACTCCAGCTGCCATGAGGAGATGGGTTGGATTTTTGCGGTTGAACTGGACGGAGCTCTCAGCGGTTTCACGAGTCTGGTCCTCATGCTTACTTTCTCTGACAGCGTTGTTTGTCTGAATAATAACTCTAATAAAGCTTTGTGAGAAGAGAGTGAATCCTCAGGAGACGCGGGTCACGCCGTACCAGACGCTTCGTGTTTGCCTCCGTCTTCTTCAGGTGTTTAGGAGGTTTAGATCCGGAGCTGCAGGGAGTCAGGAGATGAACCCGTTTCTATTTTCCTTCTTGGATCATCTCATCCATTAAAAACAGTAAAACGTTGTTCTGGTGGACGCAGAGACGGCGTGTCTGACGGGCCTCACCTCTGCTCTGGACCCAGACTCTGCAGCATCTTCAGGTACTGGAAGACAAAATCTACCACCTGCAGGAAGAAGAAGAAGAAGAAGAGGAAGGAGGAGGAGGAGGTGGTCAGAGTTTGGAGATCACTCTGCTCTCAGCATTCTTTCAGTTTGAGGAAGAACGAGACCTGGTAGAAGTTCTGGTAGCCCTGGTCAGTGAGGGTGATGGAGATGGAGAAGATGGAGTAGGTGGTGTTCTGGTCGAAACCCGTCTCACTGTTTCCTCCAAACAGAGCCAGAGCCCAGCACCTGAACACACACACACACACAACACACACTGAGTACACACACACTGAGTACACACACTGAGTACACACACACACACACTGAGTACACACACACACACTGAGTACACACACACACACACTGAGTACACGCACACACTGAGTACACACACACACACAACACACACTGAGTACACGCACACACTGAGTACACACACACACACACTGAGTACACACACACACACACACACTGAGTACACACACACACACACACTGAGTACACACACACACACACTGAGTACACACACACACACACTGAGTACACACACACACACACACTGAGTACACACACACACACACACACACTGAGTACACACACACACACACTGAGTACACACACACACACACACTGAGTACACACACACACACACACTGAGTACACACACACACACACTGAGTACACACACACACACTGAGGCGGAGGTTCTGAACGACTCACTTCTTCCTGAGCAGAGACAGGATGCTGCCGGTTCCTTCATGTCCAATCAGCCAGGAGATGTAGTGGAGAGGCTTCACCCTGTCACACAGAGGAAGAGGAGGGATCATCTATCTGAATCAGAACCATTATCACCGGTGATCTCCAGAACCGGTCCTGGAGATCACCGGCGTGTTGATTCTGGATGAAGCTGCTGGACTCACCTGTAGTGTTTGCCCTGTGGCGGTACGGCCCAGCTGATGGTCAGAGCGTGGACCTTCCTCACAGGAACCACTGAAACAGAACCGTTAGCCTTCAGGAGATTAAATCATTCCGGACCCTTATTTTATTATAATATATATTAGGGGTGTAAAGATCCGCCAGAACCAGTCCAACAAAGTTTTTAACATTAAGACGTGAGAGGTTCTGATCTCGCGCTTATTCATCTGTCAAAATGCATCATGAGCCGGTTGATGGTCCAATTCTGATGTTGTGAATGAAGCTCTGGTTCTACTTCTCCAGCCTCCATACTCAGCAGATGCTACCGTGGTCCAATAGAACGCACAGCCTCGATTCGGCGCGCTTCGGACCGGAGAACAAAGTTCGCCTGTCAAATATTCATTCACTCATTTTCTGTCACAGCTGATCAGAAGTCCAACGACACCGGTACCAGTTACAACGGACCGCTAACTCTACCAGCCAGAGAGAAAGTCTGAGAACGTGTGGGTTCTACGAGAAGGAAGGAAACCTGATCATGGATCGTTGCCAGATCCGGTCCCCTCAGAGCTCAGAGCGAGGAAGAACTGGATTGATTTTGGTAACAGTCAGATCAATATTTCTGCCACTAGGGGGAGCTTCATCTACAAATGTTCCCAATGTGGTGCAGATGGATGGACTGGAGGAGATTATACTTACGCTGTGTTTTACTTGAATAGTTCATGTTTTACTCACTAGGGGGAGTTTTAGTGTAAAACACAGGTTCTGGTCCGTAACTTCCCGACCATCAGTCTAATTGTTTTTATTTGTTTATTCATCGACTGGAGGACATCTAGAAATAGTCAGGTGGAGTCACCATGGGATCTGATCCCAGAGCAGACTGCTGACTGACATCACGTCTTTTCACTCGTTCTGCTGGTATTTTATTTGTTACTTTTAACAAGTTCCAACATCTCATGTTCTTTTTTCTTCTTTAAGCAGGAGTTTCTGCGGTGTGTCCATAACTACTGATGTCGGGTCGGTTGGTTCCTGTGTGACGGTCAGGTTCCTCGGGAGGTTCTAGTCTCCCACATGAAGACGGAGACTAGAACCTGTTAGAACTTCTTTCTTCTTGAATGATCAGAGTGAAGACGTGACGGTCGCCTCTGGGACACGTTTATTCTAGAGTAAGTAGAAACGCTTTTATAGAATGACTTCTTTTGATTCATAATGGAAAATAATGTCCAGATTGAGTAGAGGTAATCAGATTACACTGTCCGGCATTAAACGTCTGCTTCCTGAATCGTGTTGGAGGTCAGACATCTGGACCGTATCGATCCGTTACATGGTGAGTATATAAACATTACCACACACAACGGATATCTGTGTGTGAGTGTTTGTATGTGTGTGAGTGTGTGTGAGTATGTATGTGTGTGAGTGTGTATGTATGTGTTTGTGTGTGTATGTGTGTGTGTTTGTATAAGTGTGTGTGTGGGAGTGTATGTGTCTGTGTGTACGTGTGTGAGTGTGTGTGTCTGTGTGTGAGTGTTTGTATGTGTGTGAGTGTGTGTGAGTATGTATGTGTGTGTGAGTGAGTGTGTGTATTTATGTGTGTGTGTGTTTATGATTGTGTGTGTATACGAGTATGCGTGTGTGTGTGTGTATGCGTGTGTGTGAGTGTGTATGTATGTGTTTGTGTGTGTATGTGTGTGTGTTTGTATAAGTGTGTGTGTGTGAGTGTGTGTGTCTGTGTGTGAGTGTATGAGTGTGTGTGTATGAGTGTGTGTATGAGTGTGTGTGTATGTTTGTGTGTATGTGTGAGTGAGTGTGTGTATTTATGTGTGTGTGTGTTTATGATTGTGTGTGTATACGAGTATGCGTGTGTGTATGCGTGTGTGTGAGTGTGTTTGTGTGAGTGTTTATGTTTATGAGTGTATGTTTATGAGTGTGTGTGTATATGTGTGTGTGTCTGTATGCGTGTGTGTGTATGCGTGTGTGTGTATGCGTGTGTGTGTGTAGGCGTGTGTGTGTGTGTATGCGTGTGTGTATGCGTGGGTGTGTGTGTGAGTGTGTATGTTTATGAGTGTGTGTGTATGTGTGTGGGTATGCGTGTGTGTGTGTATGCGTGTGTGAGTGTGTATGTTTATGAGTGTGTGTGTATGTGTGTGTGTGTATGCGTGTGTGTGTATCCGTGTGTGTGAGTGTGTTTGTGAGTGTGTATGTTTATGAGTGTGTGTGTGTATGCGTGTGTGTATGCGTGTATGTGTGTGTGTGAGTGTGTTTGTGTGAGCGTGTATGTTTATGAGTGTGTGTGTATGCGTGTGTGTGTATGCGTGTGTGTGTGTGTATGCATGTGTGTGAGTGTGTGTGTCTGTGTGTGTGTCTGTGTGTGTCTGTGTGTGTGTGTCTGTATGTGTGTGTGTGTCTGTGTGTGTGTGTGTATATGTGTGTGTGTGTATGCGTGTGTGTGTGTGTGTGCATGTGTGTGAGTGTGTTTGTGTGAGTGTGTATGTTTATGAGTGTGTGTGTATATGTGTGTGTGTGTATGCGTGTGTGTGTGTGTGTGTGTCTGTGTGTGTGTCTGTGTGTGTCTGTGTGTGTGTGTCTGTATGTGTGTGTGTGTCTGTGTGTGTGTGTGTGTGTGTGTGAGACCTCTGTAGAGTCGGTTGAAGGCGGCGGTATCAAACGGCTGCTGGAGGTGAGAGAAGTTGGCGGGAGGTTCTCCGCTGCAGAGATGAAGAAGAATCAAACATTCAGCATTAGTTCTTCTGAGGTTCTCCTCACTGAAGAGTCAGTGTTGTCATGACGACATGAAGCCTGCTCCACAGTAGAGAGGTTCTCCCGCGCTGTGGGCGCGCCTTTAACCCCGACCCCCTCTGTTCCGGGGTCAAATCCCAGACCAGAACCCCTCGTCTGACCTCAAAGACCCTCATCAAGTTCCCAAGAAGAGTCAAATAAACAGATGAAGTCAGAATGAAAACATAAAAGCTCATTAATAAATAAATATATATAATAATATAATTAGACTGAATAAATGAAACCCCAGCAGAGATGAATCCAGAAAGTGTCTGAGGAGGACTCACTTGTTGGGAACGTGGATGAAGATCTCTCTGACCCACTGCTCCAGAGTGTCCAGGGTCTCTGAACAACACAAACACTGTTAACATCTCATAACACCTCATAACACCTCATAACATCTCATAACATCTCATAACATCTCACGGACTGATGCTCAGATGCTCAGAGATCCTCTGGGCCTGATCCTGATCCCCTCATCCTGAAGGAGAGTCAGACTTGGTTTGTGCAGAGTTCCCCCTGAACACCTGAAGAAGACGGAGATGTCCATCCCACCACACAGGTCATGGGCGCGGCAGACTAATCAAGGTTTTTCCAGAGGCTCCACTTTCCTGCTCCTCCTGGAGGATCTTCAGATGTTCCCTGATGATGATGATGTCATTCCAGCTCTGAGTTCTGGGTCCAACCTGGACTAATTGGATTCCTCAGGAGGAGCCTAACCAGGATGTGGACCACCTCAACCAGCTCCTTTAGATCAGCACCGTCTCCACCCCAATCTCCATCCCACCCTCCCTCCCCCCTTACTGAGGAAGATCAATAAGATGACTACCATACAGAACATCCACCTTCTTCAGGTGTTCAGTAGAACACTGCACCGCTGTCTCAGAGCGAAGCTCCTGGAACTCAACCCAGCTCTCCTTCTGTGTGAGGACCATTCAATGCTCATGTTTGGGTGAGCTATTCCTTTAAGGTAGACATTAGCAGGCTAGCATTAGCATTCGGGTGACATGGGTCTGGTGGAAATGGTTCTGGTGGAGATGGTCGTGGTTGTGGTGGAAGTGGTTCTGGTGGAGATGGTCGTGGGTCCGGTGGAGATGGTTATGGGTCTTATGGAGGTGGTACTGGTGGAGTTGCACGTGGGCCTGGTGGAGATGTTTCTGGTAGAGATGGTCGTGGTTGTGGTGGTCGTGGTTGTGGTGGAGGTGGTCGTGGGTCTGGTGGAGGTGGGTCTTGTGGAGATGGTTCTGGTGGAGATGGTCGTGGGTCTGGTGGAGATGGTTCTGGTGGAGATGGTCGTAGGTCTGATGGAGGTGGTCGTGGGTCTGGTGGAGATGGTTCTGGTGGAGATGGTCGTGGGTCTGGTGGAGGTGGTTCTGGTGGAGATGGTCGTGGGTCTGGTGGAGATGGTTCTGGTGGAGATGGTCGTGGGTCTGATGGAGGTGGTCGTGGGTCTGGTGGAGATGGTTCTGGTGGAGATGGTCGTGGGTCTGGTGGAGATGGTCGTGGGTCTGATGGAGGTGGTAGGTGTGTTGGAGGTGTTTGTGAGTCTGGTGAAGCGGGTCTGATGGTGGTTCTGATGGTTCCGTGTGGATCTGTGTGAGATTACCTCTAGACTGAACAGTGAGCGTCATGTAATGAGCAGAGTAGTATCTCCTCCAGAAGAGTCGGAGCTGCTGGTACGTGTTGATCTTCTTCTCTCTGGGCTCCTGCTTCAGCGTCTGAGCGTTTCCTGACAGGAACACAAGTCCAACAGGGACAATTCATCGAGTGTCGACCCAGATACGGGTCCAGACCCAGATCTGGGTCCGGACCCAGATACGGGTCCATACAGAACACTAATAACCAGATTTTTTCAAAATCCCCATGTCAGTTTTTTATTTCTGAAAGCATTTACTTGAAAACATGTTTTAACATTATTTCATTCTTAGCCAAAGGTTGAGCGTGAAAATAATAATAATTATTATTATTATTACTGTTAATAAATAATAATTATTAAACTGCTTCCATGTTTGATTTCATCATAGAGACGATGATTGTTCCAGACTTTTACCTGACCACATTTTCTCCAACTAGATCTCTCTGGATATTAATAGAACAGCAGACCGAGTGTGTGTGTGTGTGCGTGTGTGAGGTGTGTGTGTGAATGTGAATGTGTGTGAGTGTGTGTGTGTGTGTGTGTGAGGTGTGTGTATGAGTGCGTGTGTATACTGTGTGTCTGTGTGTGTGTGTGTGTATACTGTGTGTCTGTGTGTGTGTGTGTGTATACTGTGTGTCTGTGTGTGTGAGGTGTATGTGTGTGTGTGTGAATGTGTGTGTGAGGCGTGTGTATGGTTGAGTGTGTGTGAATGTGAATGTGTGTGCGTGTGTGTGTGTGTGAGGCGTGTGTATGGTTGAGTGTGTGTGAGGTGTGTGTCTGAATGTGAATGTGTGTGTGTGTGTGTGTGAGTGTGTGAGGTGTGTGTGTGAATGTGTGTGTGTGTGTGTGTGTGTGTGCGCTCTTACCCCAGCAGAACTTTCTCATAGGGTGTCCTGGTTTAGCCAGACTCCCAAACAGCATCTCCTTTCGATGAGAGTCAGAGGGTCGGGCTAACTGGTACTCTGAAGACGAGGAGGACAGAACTCTGTTTCACTGTGTGAACCTGGACTTGTGTGGGACAATGGTTTGTTGAAGCAGAGGCTCTTTGATCTTTCAGATCAAAGTGTTTGGACTCACCGCTGTCCACAACCTCCACCTCTCTGTCAATGGCGTCTTCTATCATCAGAGGACAGATGAAGAACTGAGCCCACCTGGAACACACACACACACACACACACACACACACTATAAACTTGGTCCTTTTTTAAATCTAATGTTGCATCAAAGTTCAAACCTTAAACGCAACAACAACAACAACAACAACAACAACAACAATCAGAAACGGGTTGTAGCTCAAAGTCCTATCAGACATGAATCAGAGGTCCAACCCGGGTCTCTTCTCAAGAGCGTGTCGGGTCAGAACCATGTCACAGTCACACGCTGCTTTATTCAACCCACATTCTGCAGCACCGGGACCAAAGACCTGAGCGGTTTGGATCATGTGACCTTAAAGACTGACGACCTGACATTCCTGACAATCCCTCCCTCTTTCTCCTTCCTTCTTCCCTTTTGTCAGTCCTTCACAACTTCCTTCTCTCCTTCCCTCCCTTCTCTCCTTCCCTTCCTTCTCTCCTGTTGTGGACGATTCTGGGTCTGATATATAAAAAGTAAACGGGACAGAACCTGTGGCGAGGAGAACGGATCAGATGAATACAGCAGACAGGTTAGAGTTCTGGAGCCCGCCTCACCTGTCCAGCGCCTCTCTGAAATACTTCCTCTGGACGTCAAACTGGAAGATGGTTCTCTCGCAGTCGGTGGAGGCGTTGTCGCTGCCGCCATGTTTCTTCAGGAAGGCGTCAAAGCCGTTCTCTGCCGGGTATTTCTCACTGCCCATGAAGACCACTGAACAACAGGAGGAAGAGGAGACGTCAGCAGAACATCAGAACATCAGAACCACCAGGCTTTCATTCTGTCTCCAGGAGAAGAGTCCTCTGAGATCAGCAGATCTGATCCTAAAACCCGTCCCTGAGACCAGAAGGCTTTCTTGGTTAGAACTCTGAGACTAAACTAATCTCTCCGCTGACGGGCCTAGAACCAGACACAAATGATCCAATTCAATCCTAAGGTCTCCTTCATTCTTCCTCGCACTCGGGACAAGAACCACGGTTTGATAGATGGGCGTCTCGTTCTTAGAATAAGATGATATCTCTTCAACACAGAAGATGAGACTCCGATTCAGATTCCAAACAGACGAGACTTTAAACTGGGACTCACTGTGTTCCAGGAAGTGGGCGAGTCCTGGCAGGTCTTCAGGGTCACTGAAGCTCCCCACACTGATGCACAGAGCTGCTGCAGCCTGGAAACACACACACACACACACGCACACACACACACACACACAATTAACTAATAGGGCCTAAAACCAATCATGACAGGCTGACCCTCGTCATGTGACTCCTGGACTTGGGTCTGTTTATATTTTTGAATTTCAATTTTTGTTTCAGAAACGGACGTTTAAAAAATGAAGATGAGTCCCACCTGCTTCTCAGACCCTCCCCTCTTCTTCCCTCCATTCTCCTCATCCAGCTCATCAAAGTCACTGTCCTGCTCTTCCTCCTTCTCTTCCTCCTCGTCTTCCTCAGACCCCTCGCCAGAATCTCCTTCATCCTCCTCGCCCTCCGCCTCCTCTTCCTCCTCCTCTTCGGCCTCTCTTCCTTCACCGCATCCTTTCCCGTCAGTCTGGCTGAAGTCAGAGATGAGGAGCGCCCGGAGGCCGTTGCCCAGTTCGATGTACCTGCAGAGAGAAGACCCGAACTGGATCACAACATCTTTACAGTGGAGGCTAACGCTAGTTCAAAATGCTAAGCTAATATCAGCTAAAGCAGTGAAAAAAGGTTGGATAATTAAACCTGTATGAAGTTAATAAGTCAACCTTAAAGTTTCGTTGTCCATTTTAAGGCTATGAAATTTTAGCCATTAGCTAAAATAACTGAGATTTGCAAATAGCAAGCAAGATTAGCTAACATTAGCTATGATAGCAGAAATTACCCAAAATTACTATTGTTAGCTGCAGACGTGCTACTTTGATCTGCAGACATGTTACTGTTAGCTGCAAACGTGCTACTATTAGCTGCACACGTGCTACTGTTAGCTGCAAACGTGCTAATGTTAGCTGCAGACGTGCTACTGTTAGCTGCAGACGTGCTACTGTTAGCTGCAGACGTGCTACAGAGAGCACGTTAGCTGCAGACGTGCTACTTCGTAGACCGGTTCAGTGTTTGACCAGGTGTTGCTGTTTTGGACTGGTTTAAGGTACACCTCTCTGAGGTTCCAACATTTGGCTCTGATCGGGTTATAGTCATTTGGTTTTTGTTTTGATACCTGTACTTCAGGTATCCTTTGGTTGACAACAAACCCTAAACTGACAACTTCACAGATGTTTTTCATTCAGTAAAACACATCTTTGGATTATTTGATGTACGACCTTTGACACCATTAGATCCTGTCAGACGTCTGACTTTAACCCAAACGTCGTTTCTTACCTGTATCTCTTTGGGTCACTGGGCGATTTGATGATCTCCGGGTCTCCCTGGTCTCCTGCAGCCTCCGGATCCCTCAGCTCCTGCGGTGGCGGTGGCGGCTCACCCAGGTCAGGGACAGACAGCTGTTCAGGAACAGCGGCGCCACTGGCTGACTTGCTGGTCTGAGGCATCTGACCAGAGACCTGCAAGAGGACGGGAGGAAACTCCCACATTAAGATCTCTGAGGACACCATGTGCCAAATCTGCCGAGCTCAGACAGCCTGAAGCTTTCAGTTGAGTCTAGATATAAATACTCCTCTCCTCCTTCCTGAGGCGGAGAGGAGTATTTATATATTTGTTTTATTAGACTGTGATTATAGTGATAGCATAATGGAGGATGATCACATAAACCATTTAGGAGCTGATAGCTGTGATACAATTAATCCTAATAATCAGCTGTGATTTCATGATGGGGAGGATCAGAATGACATGAACCTCCTCCTCCAGGGAGGGAAAACAAGAACCAACACTCATCAAGAGCTTTTTTTCCGACGGCCATTTATTCTCTTAACCACCTCAAACTGTGACATCATCCAAGAAGAATCTCACTGTTCTAACAGTGAAACAGACAAAGGTCATCAGGCACACATTTAAATTACTTATTTTTCTAATTAAACAGAACAGTTGATATTATTGGGTCAAATGTATGCCGAATCATAGTGTTATCTGTTGTTGAAGAAAACATTTCGACCCAAACTTGTTTTCATTTGTAAAAGAGGCAGATTTAATAAGATACATCATTTTCTAATGCAGTTCGGTCGCGTTACCAGCAGGTGGCAATAAACTTTCACTGTCCGTTTAAGACCGTCAATCTTCGCATATCTCCGGCGAAACTCGGCAATCCCCGGCAGTCTTCGGGAGCAGCAAATAGCTTACTGACGAAACTAGCCGTCAGTAGGCGTAGGAACGCTAGCGTGCCAAAAACCGTCTGATATAGCCAGAAATATTCACCAATAACGTAACTGCTATCTAATTAAGTACGACCGTTAAATCACGGTTTAATAAATGAATAGTTTAGGTAGTTAGCTAAGTTGGTTAGCCGCGGGTTTGGTTAGCTACAAGTTAGCATCCTGTAATCCCATCATTGAGAATGAAAAACGACGTCTGTTAAAAACAGCTAGTTCAACCACTAGAATACGAGCCGTTTACACCGGCAGGTAGTTATTTATCATTCTAAAACATGACAGAGCTGTTGGTTTCTGCGACTTTCATATGAAAAGATGCTCACCTCTGTTGCAGATAGGTACTGTTGATGGAAGTTTGGGGTTCTTGTTGTCAGTCCAGCCCATCTGGCGAAAACACAGCCTGTGATTGGCTGAGAGCAAATCAATCACAGACAAACGAACCACCCGATTGGACGAGTCTGTGACGTCAGAGCAAGGCTGACTGATCACTAGTAGTGATGGTCATTGTAGTTTTTTCGAGTTTGATGAGTAAATAGTTACACTACTTCCGATCCTCACAGTTTGATGGATTTTCTTTTCTTCTTTAAAATGTTTTCTTACTATCTTACAATGGAGAAATACAATTCATAAGTATTTGCATTTTTAAACTACTCTGCACTATTATGCTGCATAGAGCATTAATAGGCTACCTACAAAACTGAATATCATTAGAGGAAGGGGATGATATGGACTTCTTATTCTGTCATGAAATTGATGTTGGCCTCTGACTAAGCATTATTTAATTGATAAAGAAATTAATTGTGAGGAGAAATTCAGAAATATAATAAAAAAAACCAAATAAAGTCATCAAATGTCTTTAAACCAAATAATATACAATGTATTACCCTATAAGATGAGCATCTTATCATTAAACTGAAAGTAACATTTTAAAACACAGAAATAAAGATAGATTTTAGGATTAAAGATTGTGTTTTTTATTATACTAAATTGCATCTATAATATACAAACATTCACAATATTATTGTACAATCACTTTGTGCTTCTCTCCTGTACAGGAGTGAACCGTAAGACGACAAGTTAACATAAACTCTCCGTATAATTTGTCCATGGTACACACAGCATAAAAATAATTCCATACTCAACACCATTATAAGTTCTAATTCTATCATTTACAAATTCACTTAAAAAATAATCATATGAAGACGATGTCGATATTATTGTATGAGTCTATCCATCTGCAGGCACGTGGGGAGTCCCAGCTGGAGACTACCTGGCAGGATAACGTTTTTATTTCCTATTGTGGTAATATTTAAGAATAAATACACAATTCTTCCTTTTTTTTCTTCAAGTCTTTCATATATATATATACACACGTATTGTATCTCACCTGACATGACATTATCAAAATATGACACCTCCGTCAAAGATACTGTACACAAACACAAAAACACTCAATAAATATCATCAAGGACACACACACGCACACACACACACACACACACACACACACACACACACACACACAGTCACACCTTCGTGGAGGAAACACTGCAAACACGACGGCTACGTGACGACACCCGCTAAAGGAAAGGAGAGAGCGTTCACGTGTTTGAGTAGGAACACCTTCAGTGTTGGATGGACAAAGCTGTAAGCCACCATGAAGCAGCGCCCAGCAGAACATCGGACCAGGTCCCACTTCTTTCTCTCTGATCCAGTCTGACGGACCTCCTGACACCCAAGACCTCAGTGCCAACAAGAACTGGACACAAAAGCAAACGCGACAATGTCCAGTGACGGACTTCGTCGGTGGATAAGAGGAATGTCTGAACAAACGCAGCTTTCAGTATAAAACTGGAGCTACTGGATCTCAGAATGACTGGACCTTTTTTTTTTAAATGATCTCCTTCTTTTATAAATGAAAAAGTATCACTAAAACGAGAAGAGACGGTTATTCTGTCCTTAATGGTATTATAAATTGTGAGTTTTTGTGTTTTCTGGTTTACTTGTGAGTCGTTTTCAATCATGCGTGTGTGCGTGTGCGCCGAATGCCTGTAACCGGCACTAAACGGCCCGATTTCATCAAACTGGGCCTCCTGGCGCCGATCGATCGGTGCACCTCTTATAACGAGTGAAGATCTTATGATAATAATGAAAGATGTCGTAATTATAAGAATATATTTTTAAAGTTCATTTATGCACACACCGCGGGACGTGTCTGCTCGGGTCCTACAGTCAAGAAAAGTTCTGTTACTTTATTGTTCCCCTTCATATTTCTACCATTCAAACACTCAACCGTGTCAGAGGGGCGTCAGACTGGTTCTTGGACCTGGTGCTGTTCAGTCCAGTGATCTGGGCTGCAGCCCTGCTGGGGGGGGTGGGGGGTGGGTTGTGCATTGGTGGTGTAGCCCTAAAGCTTTGTTCAAGCCAGAAACAGCACCAGTACCAGCTGCTGGGCTGGAGGCATACTGGATTCACGTGAACTCACTACGGCTGGGATGTGAGCGGCGGGCTGTCGGGTGTCGGCCCGCTGGACCCCAACAGCTGTGGCGTTTGTCCTTGTGCTAAACGTGGAGAGGAGAGGCAGTGCTGAGGGTACCGGCAGGACACTCCAGACAAAACCCGATCTGGTGTCGCTCTACGGTTTGTACGACTAAAAACCCGAACCGAGGTCAGGTTCAAAGGAGGCTGGGGCAGATCAGAGGGGCTAGCAAGCTCCGCCTCCAACGAGCTTAAATGTTCACTGGTGTTTCTGAGCGACCAAAGGGATCTGATCTGTGGATACAAACTCCTGAGGAGCGTCTGATGACGTCTCCATCGCCACGGTTACAAAGATAATAATGTCTGTTATAACGTTTGTTATAATGTTTATAAATTATTTTTGTAAATAATGTTCGTAATAAAGTTCATAAATAATGTTTGTTATAATGTTTATAAATAATGTTTGTTATAATGTTTCTGGTTACAGGAAGAAGTTATCGTAAATGTGAGATAAAAGGATTTGATGTTTTTATTATAAACTCTTTGTTTGATATAACTTCGGCCAAACAAAGAACTGGGCTGCGTCACATGACCCAAACGATGACATCAGCGCGGCGATCCTGTGAGAAGTCGTCTGAAATACGATCCAACGTCTGTCCTGCTAGAAACCAAGATAACGACGATCGGCGGACGATTGCTGATGGTTCACAGGAGAAAACGTTTGAGCCAACTATCCCGGCGACCTCTGACCTCTGTCGCCTCGATGCTGCGGCGCCGGACCGGAGGAGGACGTACGGGTGACACTTGCGACCGGTTTTCTGTTGCTAGCTCGCTTCAACATCAACAAACCCACCAGCCTCCGATCAACGAGTCAAATCAAAGTTGTGTCTGGACTTCACTGCCTCCCTGACTCCGCCCTCTACGTGAGGGTCGACCTCGGCTCGCTGGGAACAGGAAGTGGATGATGGGGTTCTATAAACGTTAGCAGAAAGGCGGGGTGATTATCGACTGCTCACAAACATGGACTGAAGCGGAGAGAGTGTGGACAAATCTTTTCTTCTTCTGGTGGGGCGGCGGAGGAGGCGACGGACGATCAGCAGCACTTCTGAGGTAGCTGGGCCGGCTTGTCGGTCAATCTGGTGGTTTTAGAGCCAGGAGCCGCCGGCACCTCCACGTCCACGCGCTCCGACATCTTCACGCAGATGATGTCCACCAGGCGCTCGAAGACCTGCCGCACGTTGATGTTCTCCTTGGCACTGGCCTCGTAATACTCAAAGCCTAGAGGGGAGAAGAGAGGAGCCTCTTAAAACATCAAGCAGCAGATCCCACCCCGACGGAGACCCTCAGACTCAAAACGCTGCAGAGGCGCAGGAACGCTGAGTCAGCAGAAGTTATGTTGGACTCCTCAGCATTCAGAGCAGATGTCGTTAGAGCGAGAAAACGTGCCGCCATCACTCAGAAAGACCCTCTCAGAGTCAAAGACAATCCCAGAGATCGTCTCCACATGATTAAATGATTTCATCTCAGCTTTAAGGAATGATGTTGGTCTAACTTCATGCATTTGGGTTGGATCAGAATCATTTATCAAGGTTGTTTCAACTTAATTACTTGGATTGGTTCCGACAATTGTGTTGGTAAAACCGACGCCGTTAAATAAGTTGATTTTAAAGGGTCGTTCCGCTGAATCAACCGACTGTATGAAGTTTCTGCAACCCGAAGAAAATACGCTGACTCAACAGAATTAACTGCAGCTTAGAGCCCAAAGAAACTCGTTTAGTCACGTGGAAGTACGTTCAGAGATCAAATTGACTGAATCCAAATGAAACTCTTGAGTGCAAACATTGAGAAAATAAACAGAAATTAAAGTTTTACTGCAGCCTGAATCTAGACGGACACAAAACGAGACAAACAAGGAAACTTGACGGTAGCGGTTGGCATGGCAACTTGATTACATCTTTTAAAGCTTGAGTTTTTATTTGGTAAACATGAAATCATTTCCTACAAAGTTAAATTCCAGTAAATGTAACTTTCTGTCAAAGTCCAGGAACCTCCACAGGTCGGGATTCAAACTTGGAACCTTCTTGCCGAGTGCTGGAGACTCTCGTACGTTTAGGGTCACGTGACCTGATCTGATGTGACGTTATTAGAATTAGATCAAATCTTTCATCTGTGTTGTAATGCTGACGGCTGTGACGGCGTTTGTGTGTTTGTGTGTTCTGACTCCAGGAGGGTGTGGTCTCCTCTGTTTGAGCTTCTCAAGGTTTCCTGTCCTCAGACTCGTCTTCCCACTTCACAACCATCTCAGTCCTCTAGATCCTCGTTTGTTTACTCAGACTTTACTCCAACGTCTGAAGACACTTCACTCACTCACTTCCTGTTTGTGTTTGGTATCACCAGGTCCATCTGAAGCCTCAGATCTTCTCTCTATCTGAAGCTGAGGGCACGAGGATGATGTCAGAGGAGCAGAAACAAGAACCTTCATCTCAGACCGGAGCTGGAACCAGTCCTGCCTCTGAGCCCGGGGCTTCAACTCAGCTATTTCAGCACACGCCGACGGCTGAAGTCATTTTCTCACAGAAACCAGTTCCATCAGCAGGACGGATGAGTTTTAGGTGAAAACCTCACAGAACAAACCTCAAGGACAAACTGTGACGGATCGTTGGCTTAAGAACAACTCTTTCTTCAACACGATATTTGCTTAACTCCTTTCCTCAAACACAAATGTTTGCATCCCATAAAACAGTATTTATATCTGAATATATGGAATAGAGAGTATTTTATGTTGTCAGAGCGGCGGAGGCTACAGCTCAGCTTCCTGTTACTGTTTTACTGAAAATATGAAAGACATTAGATCACTATCTTCTACAAACGGCAGCTGAAATTAGCTAACATTAGCTATCATAACAGACATTACCTACTTTAGCCATGATAGCTGTCATTAGCTACATTAGCTATGATAGCTGTCATGAGCTAGCTTTGGCAATGATAGCTGTCATTAGAAATTGTAGCGGACATTAGCTACCTTTAAGTTATGATAGCTGTCATGAGCTAGCTTTAGCTATTATAGCTGTCATTAGCTAACATTAGCTATGATAGCTGACATTAGCTAGCTTTGGCAATGATAGCTGTCATTAGAAATTGTAGCGGACATTAGCTACCTTTAAGTTCTGATAGCTGACATTAGCTAGCTTTTGCTATTATAACTGTCATTAGCTAACAATATAGCTTAAACAATATTATCTATGACAGTTCACAGTAGGGAGTATAAGTTACGATAGCTAACAATAGCTAAAATTAGCTATGACATCGAATTGATTCAGCTGCCAACAGCTGACATGTGATGACCTCACCTAACTGGTCGGCGAGGTGTTTTCCTTTCTCCGGTGGGACAATCCTCTCTTCATCCATGTCACACTTGTTGCCCACCATGATGACCTGAGCGTTGTCCCAAGAGTACGTCTTGATCTGAGTGGCCCTGAAAGCAGAATTCAAGAACTTATATAACATCGGACGCAATAAAAAAAAAACCCTCTTCTGCTGTCACCCACCAGTCCTGGACGGCGTTGAAGGACTCCTCATTGGTGATGTCATACATGAGGATGAAGCCCATGGCACCGCGATAGTAGGCTGTGGTGATGGTGCGATAACGCTCCTGCCCCGCTGTGTCCTGGAAACCAACAAACAAACTAAGGTCATGACGGAAGAGCATGTACTGGGTGGAGTTTGGCCTGTAGGCGGAGCCATAGGACATATTCCAGAGTGTCAGGGGACATGAGTTGACCGTCACGGGGGACAAGGCTGTGGTTAGAGAATTTAATGGAAGCTGCTTTAGGGTTTGATAAAGCTGCGTTCACACAGAATGCCATGTAACCCGTCGATCCAGACTTTACTTTCGGAGAAGTCTCCAGGGGATTCGTTGAAATTAATGGCATGATGTGAAGAATTATTTCTGCCATTTCCCTTCATCATCAACCAGGACCGAAGAAAACATTTCTGCTTTGGGTTTGATCGCATCACAGACACATCTCAAAATCTAATGCTGCCACTTGCAGTTACTAGCTAATAGGATGTAGCAGTTAGTGGCAGGTATCAGCTAGGAGCAGTTAGCAACTAAAAGCAGGGAATCTGCTAGTAGCAGTTAGTACCAGGTAGCTGAAGTAGCAGTTAGGAGCTAGACATCGTGTTCCTGTTAGCTATTTTTCTTTTTCAACTAGTAACAATTAAAAAGCTAGTTGCATTAGCACCAGGTAGAAACTAGCAGCTAGTGGCATTTAACAGCTTTTAGCATTTGTAGTAGTTAATAACTGTTAGGAGCATGTAGCAGTTAGCAGCTAGTAGCAGTGATGATTAGTAGCAGTTGGCAGTTGTTAGTAGGTTAAAGCTACTAGTTGTTGGTCCTCACTCTCAACACATGATTGAATCACATGATTATTTTGGTCATGTGATTCCATTGTTTACAAAGCACAGCTGGATGGTGATGTGACAATGTATAAAACATCGGACAGACAAACTGAGGCGCTGTTTATGACACAGTAGTGACGTTATAGCGCCACAGTTTTGTTCAGAAGAACAAACGCAAGCGTTGTGGATAAAGGAAGTATATCGGTGTGGGTGGAAGGAGGCTGAGAATGTAGAAGCTACTCCGTGTTTCACCTCTCTATGTTTATTATCGAGCAACAACTCATGCACGGCACCTGCTGTCAGATTGTAGCTGCCATCTTGAGGCCAGCCATCATGCTTTCTGGATTTGTGACGTCCCACAGATTTGAATCTTTCCGCCTGTCAGAGTTTGAATGCATCACCGCTTATCTGAAGCACACAGAACAACCCATTCAGCCGCCAGTCTCCCACATCCTGCTAAATGTAGCTCGTCTGTGTGGCTCAGAAAATCTCCTGCTCTTGTGCCTTTAATTAATGCAGATTTTACTGTGGAGCCGGATTATTGCGTATGTATGTCAGGGACATTGTGGGTCCACAAAGAGTATGTACTGTATGTGGTTTTATGTACGTATGTATGTCAGACAAAGTCTGGAGTCCCCACATGGTACCAAAAACAAATATGCGTGTGTTTCAGAACATTTTAGTCCCCAAACAGCATCAATGACAAGGGAGACCCCACAGAGTAGCCAAAACAAGTATAGGTGTAATATTGTGTAAATATGTTTGTTCTGTATGTGTGTGTGTGCGCGTGTATGTGTGTGTGTGTGTGTGTGTGCATGTGTGTGCGTGTGTGTGTGTATCTGTGTTTGTGTCAGGAGCATTTTAGAGTCCCCACAGGGTAACCAACAACCATCCAACCAAATAACTGACCGACCAACCAACCAGTAGTATAACAACAACTAACCGAGCCAGAGCACGGGTCTGCCAGAGCCCATTTCGAAATACAGGAAAAACCTCTGCAGGCTCATCTTGGTGAGTCAACAGAGATAATCTCGGTCTGGTACCAGACCAGAACTCGACCACGGACCAGATCAAGACATCTGGATGCTTGATATTGGTCTGAGTTCAGATATTCTGATGAAAGACTGGGCGCCTTCCTCCTCTAAAGGAGAGATTGTTTGGCTAAGCTAGAGGCATGCTAACACAAGTCTTTATTTAGTAAACAAACAAACAAAGATTTTTAATGAGTCTGTTGTCATGGTTTCACCTGACAAGCTGACTATTTTTACTTTCAGCACTGCAGAGTCCACACACCCCTGCCGGGTCACAACCCAAACGCCCTGAGCGGTCTCTTTAATTGAAGACGGCGCGGCGAGAAAGGGTTAGAGCGTGAAGACTTGTTGCCGTGGCAACAACATCATCGGCCATGACACGAGCTGGAGCTCAGATGTCTGTCCTCTCCATCCTCCAGCAGATCGGCGTCTTAAACTGTATCCTTCAGCTCGCCAAGGTGTTTACATGTTTATTCATGAATCAGAAGAGTTCAACATGAAACCAAATATTGTTTCAATGATGATTTCATCAGAAAAAAGGTTTGGCCCGATTAAAAACCTAAATCCAAAATAGAACAAACTGCATTAGTAACTGGTTCCATCTGGATTGGACCCGCCCAGACCCGATCAGTACTAGCCCTACTTGTGTTTATTTTTATTCTGTGTTTATTCAAGTATTTTTATGTGGAGGTTTGTTTGAAGATCTAACACATCTGAGCCTAGAATGTGGTTCTCCTGACTCAGCGTTTTCTGAGGAATCTAAGCCCAATCCTCAGGGACATAAAAGCCTCCAGTTCTGTAATATTCCTGAGTTAGATTCCCTCTTCAGATACACCAGACCTTTTCTCTAGAGTTCAGGTCATGTGACTCTAGAATGTTAATGATGATAGCTGACATTATGTAACATTAGCAATGATAGGTGGCAGCAGAGATTGTTAGTCACGATAGCTGGTAGTAGCTAACGTTCGTAATGATAGCTGACGGCAACTAACATCAGAGAGGATAGCTGGTAGTAGTTATCTTTAGATAGCTAACGTTAGTGATGAAAGCTTACAGTAGCAAATGCTAGTGATGATAGCTGGTGGTACCTCACGATAGTGATGATAGCTGGTGGTACCTCACGATAGTGATGATAGCTGAGAGTAACTAACGTTGGGGATGATAGCTGACAGTAGCTAATGCTAGTGATGATAGCTTACAGTAGCTAATTCTAGTGATGAAAGCTTACAGTAGCTAATGCTAGTGATGATAGCAAACAGCAGCTAACATTATTGATGATAGCTGACAGTAGCTAACGTTGGTGATGATAGTTTACGGTAATTAACGATAGTGATGATAGCAAACAGCAGCTAACATTATTGATGATAGCTGACAGTAGCTAACGTTGGTGATGAAAGCTTACAGTAGCTAATGCTAGTGATGATAGCTGGCGGTACCTAACGATAGTGATGATAGCTGACGGTAGCTAACGTTAGTGATGAAAGCTTACAGTAGCTAATGCTAGTGATGATAGCTGACAGTAGCTAACTTAATTCGTAACTTACTGGCTAACTTAGTGTTTATTCATTTTATATTCTATTTTGTTTTTGTCAGTGATTGAACACTTTTGTGATGTTCATGCTGCTGTGGTTCCAGCAGGAACCGCTCCGTCTGACGTCTCACCCAGATCTGCAGCTTGATTCTCTTGTCGTTGCGATACACCGTCTTCACCTTGAAGTCGATTCCCACGGTGCTGACGAAGGAGTTGCTGAAGGAGTCGTCGGCGTAGCGGAACAGGAAGGACGTCTTGCCCACGCTGCTGTTACCGATGATCAGCAGCTTGAACATGTAGTCGAAGTTCTGGTCCGATCCGTCCCGCTGGCCGTAACGCTGGTCTGCCTTCGCCATCTGTGAAACACAGGGGGAGGAGTTTATGGTGAATGAATGACTGACTCTGTTGGCAGAAGTCCAGTTTCTTCCCAATGAATCCACAAGGACGACGATGACCCGGATGAAGAGACTCTACACGGACACGCCTCTTCCCTCCTTCCTCCCTCATCCTTTCTCCCTCTCTTGACACTCTCTCTCGCCCTTCCTCTCCCTGTCTCTTTCTGACACTCTCTCTCGTCTTCTCTAACATACTCTCTCACCCTTAACCCTCTCTCTCTCTCTCTACCTCACCCTTTCAGCACATTCCCTCTCACACTCCCTCTGTCTCTTTTACCCTCTCCCTCTCTCGCCCCCTCCCGCTCTCTCTCTTTCTCTCAACCCAACCGAACAAGACGGAGCTCCGCCCACTCCGAGTCGGGATCTGCTTGGATCATCAGCCGACGACCGCTCCGACTCAGAGTTAGCTTCCCTTCAGAAAAAAAAGGTTTATTCACGTGTGTTTTAGTATACTTTTTTAAAATAGAAATAAACGAGTGTACTTGTAGTATTTATTTCATGTATAACCAGAGATAACATTAACAGAATTATACTTGAGTGTCTTTGGCTGATACCGACCAGAATACAGACGAATCTCAGTCTGGTTCTTAAAGGTCCAGTGTGTAAGCTTTAGGGGTATTTGGGGGCTTTGAATTAATGGAATATAAAATATAACTGTGTTTGTTGTGTACTTTTGAGCTGAAAATAAAAAAATCTATTTTTTTAATGATTATTTGGAAAAAGCCCTTTTCATTTCCAAATGAGTGGGTCCGAACTTTCACACAGAGGCGGCCATGTTGGACCATGTTAGTCCATGTTGGTCCACTTTGTCCATGTTGTTCCACTTTGTCCATGTTGTCCATGTTGGTCCACGTTGGTCCATGTCCGTCCACTTTGTCCATGTTGTCCATGTCGGCCCATGTCGGTCCATGTTGGTCCATGTTGGTCCATGTTTGTCAATGTCGGTCCATGTTGGACCATGTTAGTCCATGTTGGTCCACTTTGTCCATGTTGTTCCACTTTGTCCATGTTGGTCCATGTTTGTCAATGTCGGTCCACATTTGTCCATGTCGGTCCATGTCGGTCCATGTTGGTCCAGACGTCTGCAGCAGGATTTCTTTCTGCAGGAAGTTATTTCTCTGTTTCGACAAATGGAGGATCATACTTATAATTTTGAACCAAAAAAAAAAAGGGAGCGGCACACCTCGCTGTCAAAGCAAACATGAAGACTCTTGAAACGTTTAGATGTAAATAGAGGGTTGCGACAACCCGAAGGATTCAACTCAGCTTGACGCCGCCAGCCTCCTTCCCAGCCGCCACTCAGGTAAGGAGGCTGGGGACACTGAGCTTCAGGGCGCTGCATCTCTGCCTGGATCCAACCATGTCCCGGGATGGTGGGCTAAGAGCTCGGCATCTCTCCCCCCAGGCACAGAATCACTCATGGACTGAACGCCATCTGTGGCCAGCTGAGTTGATTCCAGCAGGCGAACTGAACGAATCTCGCCAGAACGAACGCTTTCCCCAGTCGTCTCTGCGGTAGGGTTCCGCAGAGAAAACGTGACGACTTAGTAAAAATGAAGGTAGGGAAAATAGAGAGAGAGCTGGAATATGTCGTTAAAGCTGAATATAGATGTTTAAAATACAGACCTGAGCTGAGTTTATCAACGTTTAACCTACTGGAAAATTTGACAGTAGAGTTGTGAACTCACTGTCATGAAGGCCGGTCGGTTTCATTCACGGTACCGACAGCAGCCTTTTGTCGGCACAAGATTCTGAAAGGATCTGCTGGGTTGGGTTTAATTATAGAAGCTAAGGATGCTGCCGTTCTATCTGCTAATCCACTGCAGGTCCAGGTTCTGTCAGTGAAGCAGTCCAGGTTCATACAGAGAAACATTCCAGGTTCACACAGTGACTCTGTAAATTGTTTAATTATTGTGTTTCTACAGTTTCCATGGCAACGACGTCTAAATACTAGAAAAAGGTGAGATTTGTTTTTGCAGCACATCCTGCAAACTCTGAATTCTTTCTGTAAGAAATGTTAGCAGGTTGAGTTCAGGTTACTAGGAAGGAAATCTCTCTTCTGTGGATTAGAAGGGATTCAGGTTGAATTATTCTGTGTTTCCGTGGTAACAGTGAGGTGTTTGTCTTGGCCTCAGACGAGGGTGAGGTTAGTTTCCAGAGCGGATCTAGTCAACAATGTTCATGTAGATTTTAATGGCAGAATTTAGATATTTAGTTCTGACTGTTTGCTTTTAATCATGAAAAGAATCCGTTTGGTTAAACTATATTGATATTATTCACGAGGATTATCAGTGTTGATGGTAAATACCTGCAACCCTGGAACCACAAAGAGAGAAATGAGGCTCTGCAACTACATTTCCTCCTCAAAGACAGGAAACGCTGAACACAACAGTTACATATTGACTGTTTCATTTGTTTTCAGGGTCATTTACACAAGAGATATCTGTGAGAAAGACTAGAGCCACGTCATGACATCACAGACACTAGAGCCACGTCATGACATCACAGACACTAGAGCCAGATCATTATGACATCACAGAGACACTACAGTCACGACATGACATCACAGAGACAGTACAGCCACGTCATGACATCACAGAGACACTACAGCCACGTCTTGACATCACAGAAACACTAGAGCCACGTCATGACATCACAGAGACACTACAGCCACGTCTTGACATCACAGAAACACTAGAGCCACATCATGACATCACAAAGACACTACAGCCACGTCATGACATCAGAGACACTAGAGCCAGATCATTATGACATCACAGAGACACTAGAGCCACGTCATGACATCACAAAGACACTAGAGCCACGTCATGACATCACAGAGACACTACAGCCATATCTTGACATCACAGAAACACTAGAGCCACGTCATGAAACCACAGAAACACTAGAGCCACGTTATGACATCACAAAGACACTACAGCCACGTCATGACATCACAAAGACACTACAGCCACGTCATGACATGAGACACTAGAGCCAGATCATTATGACATCACAGAGACACTAGAGTCACATCATGACACCACAGAGACAATAGAGCCACGTCTTGACATCACAGAAACACTAGAGCCACGTCATGACATCACAGAGACACTACAGCCACGTCTTGACATCACAGAACCACTAGAGCCACGTCATGACATCACAAAGACACTACAGCCACGTCATGACATCAGAGACACTAGAGCCAGATCATTATGACATCACAGAGACACTAGAGCCACGCCATGACATCACAAAGACACTAGAGCCACGTCATGACATCACAGAGACACTAGAGCCACGTCATGACATCACAGAAACACTAAAGCCACGTCATGACATCAGACACACTACAGCCAGATCATTATGACATCACAGAGACACATCATCACATCACAGAGACACTAGAGCCACTTCGTCATGACATCAGACAGATAATGGAGCCACGTCCTTAGAGAAGGTCATGATGATGGAGCTGGTACATAAAGAGCGGTCTAGTGATTTTCTCGTAGGTGGACTTAGAGGAAGGATAGTCTTTTTGCTACAGTGCCCCAGTTGGTTTATGGTTGTAGTGCTCCGATTCTGTAAACTTTGATAAAATGAAGTAAAATACATCTAAAATGAAGACAGAATCTTCCTCGTCTGTCTCCAGTGAAGGTTCTGAGTTCTACTGAGGGAATTCTGGTTCCTCCAGCTCCAGTCATCTAGATCTACAGTCGGCAGAGGCTGTAGTGTCTCAGCAGGAACAGTGTCACAGGAACACATGGAGGTGACTGACAGACCATAATAAGCTCCAGGTCGGTGATAATCATCATGGTAACACTGCTGGGACTGATGGATGCATGACCGGGTGGATTGAAAGCTGCAGGGACGGATCCACCGGCTCACCGGCTCAGGTGTGATCGAGTGTGTGTGTCCGTGTGTGTGTATGCGTGTGTGAGTGTCCGTGTGTGTGTGTGTGCGTGTGCGTGTGCGTGTTACCTCTGCTGGGCGGTTCTGATGCTCTGCTCTGCACCTGATGGAGACAGCTGGCTCCCCAGAAGAGAGAAAAAAGGTCCAGATGTTTCCTCTGATGAACCTCCGGTAGATCAGGAGCTCTTCTCCTCAAGGATCGGGTGAAATTCTGCGCACGCACGCGACTCTGCGCACGGGCTCACGCTGACATGCTGCGTTAATTCTAGGTGGAGCGAAGAGACATTTGCTGAGGCGTCTGCTGCCTGCCGTCATCACCCCCTCCTAAAAATAACCACCGGCCGGCCTCCTGGTGAATGAAGAGAACCTCCTCTTCTTCCGCTCTGCGGCGGTTCGCAGATCCTCCGCCTATCAACACGCGCACGTGCGCAGACGCGCAGCTATGACTCATAACTGAGGCGCATGATCGATCAGAAGGCATGAAAAATCTGTCTGTGCTGCAACACACACACACGAACACACACACGGACACATACACACACGGACACACACACGGACACATATACGGACACACACCCACGCAGACACACACACAGGCAGACACACACACACAGACACACAAACACACACACGGACACACACAGACACACACACATACACACACACAGACACGGACAGACACACACGGACACACACACACACACAGACACGGACACACACAGACACATACACGGACACACACGCAGACACACACACATACACAGACACACACACGGACACACACACGGACACAGACACACACACATACACACACACAGACACGGACAGACACACACGGACACACACGCAGACACACACACATACACAGACACGGACGGACACACACACACAGACACACAGACACGGACACACACATAGACACACACACGGACAGACGGACACGGACACATACACGGACAGACACACACACACATACACGGACACACACACGGACACACACACGGACACACACATAGACACACACACGGACACATACACACACACGAACACGGACACACACACGGACGCACACACACAGACACATACACGGACAGACACACGGACGCACAGACACATACACGGACAGACACACGGACGCACACACACAGACACATACACGGACAGACACACGGACACACAGACACATACACGGACAGACACACACACACATACACGGACACACACGGACACACACACAGACACACACACGGACGCACAGACACATACACGGACACACACACGGACACACACACGGACACACACACACACGAACACACACTGAGTTTGAGCTCACCTGAGAGTTCAGCCTCTCCTCCACCTCCTCAGGTCAGATGGGACTGGAGCTGAAAACCTTCTCCAGCCGTCATCTTTTCATGAATGAAAACATAAAATATGAGGATGGTCATGTGACCAATCACAGATAAACACTGTAAAAATGTTTCCATCCCAATAAAAACATGAACAAAAACAGTAGATAAACATCATTTATCATTTATCATTATTATTATCATCATCATCATCATCATGTTTTCACTCCTGGACTCTTGTTTTTGTTTGTTTGTCGTTTTGTGACGTAGATTAAGGAATAACTCCAGGATGGATTTGCAGGAAATTGTACCCAGATGTAGTTTTTGGAATATGATAGAGGTGTTTAAAATTTGTTGGTGTTACATATTTCGAAGCATTTAAGATAAAATAAAATAATATTCTATTTGGAGTAATGACATCACAATGGGACTCAGTGGAGTGAACAGAGACGCTGAAGTGGAAAGCGCCGGAGGAGCGGTTACAGAGTTTGTGAGAGACACCTCGGAGAGTTTGTTGCAGCTGTCGGTACATTTAGAGGCTCAGACATTAATGGAGGAATCTGCAGGAAGTATTTCTAAACCTCGGGTTCTGTTGGGCCATCTCTGAGTGTTCTTTCTAGTTCTATGTAGTTTCTATTAGATCCAGTGCGTAGTTGAGGGAAGTCCCGGAGGGCCCCAGAGATGATTGAATGATCTGAGGGCCTGATTTACTGAAGGTTTCCGTCTGAAAACGTGAATAACCCGGATATCACTCACGAACCAGCTGGTCAGCTGGTCTGCTGACGCTGCAAACTGGGGATTGCATCAATAAAACGTGCAAAATAAAAAACGTCTAGTACGTTTGCTGTAATGTATATATCAGGCGTTTCTACCACACGCGCAAAATACTGGGAGGAGTCAATGCAAGACTTTAATTTGTGATTGCGTATGTATTTAGTACGTTTGAATGGAGCTGTTAATCGGCACAGTGTTGTGCACAGACACAGTTTGGTAAACTGAAAAGCTTGTTCCGTTGTTTGGAGGACTACTACTAAGCAGCCCAGTGAAAAGTGGCCCAGATTGTAGCTGTCCGCTGTCCAGTGCTGAACCAGCTGCCTGGTGGTCCTCTGTGGCTAACCAGCTGCCTGGTGGTCCTCTGTGGCTAACCAGCTGCCTGGTGGTCCTCTGTGGCTAACCAGCTGCCTGGTGGTCCTCTGTGCCTGAGCGCTGGTGACGGAGGACGCTGCCCTCACCCCCTACTCAACGAATGAATCCATCTTCAAGGGCTGCAGACTTTTCTGTTGCTGCAGCAACGCTCGACCAGTATCTTCATAAAGTGGGCGTGTTTGAGGCTCTGCAGCGGCGTCTGCTGATGTGGGCGGAGTTGAGGAGTCCCGCGGGGATCGCCGTACCTCCGATGAAAAAGACAAATATTTATTTTGATTTCGTCTGTGAAGATGAAAATGTAAGGACGGCTTCGTTCATCGAAGAGTTCTGTCCTGTGGAGCTAACTCTTCTGTGGTGGTCCACCTTCTCACATCAGGGGGACACTAGCGGTTGGTTTTTTTGCAAAGAGAGGTTAAAGAGTCACTTCTTTCAAGGTTCAACTTGAAAATTAGTCCAAAACAGAATAAATTTTACTCTGTAAAATAGTTAGAGTTTTACAATAGAATATATGAGAAAAAAAACTTTAAGGATATAAATGAAATGAATGAACTTTTCATCCCTTCATCATTTTCTGTTTTCCACCTCACCTTTCACCCTTTTTCTTTTCCTCATTTTTTCTTTCACTCTTCCATTTCTTCTCTCTTCCTCATTCCATCCATCTCTCCTGGTTGCTCATTTCTCTCCTCCTAACTTCAGCTTTTCATTCATGTTTGATTTTCTCCTCTTCTTGTCTCTCCATTCTAGAACTCATTTTCCTTCCAGACATTTGCCCTACTGTTCTTTTCTTTTGGTTGTGATAGTTACAATTGGACTGCGAGCTGTCTTATGATCTCGCTGATGATGTCATAAGAGCACCTGTAATTATAGGTGACTGTTCAAAGTCACTTGACCGTTACTGTGAGAGAACCTGAAGACATCCTGAACATGAGAGTGAAACTACCAGCCCAACAAAGAGTCAGTGAACGCATCGTGTACAATGTGTAGTCCGACAGCTAAGTAGCTAACAGTTATACTATAACATGCACTCCTAGATAAATGAGTTGGATCCTGTCTGATGTAGCTAATGCTAACTGTCATTCTTTAAGAAGCACTAACAGATAAATAGTTTTGATACCAGATAATGTAGCTAATGCTAACTGTCATTCTTTATGATGCAATGATAGCTTGGATAAATGAGTTGGATGCTATTTAAAGTAGCTAATGCTAACTGTCATTCTTTAAGATGCACTAACAGATATAGTTTTGATACCATATAATGTAGCTAAAGCTAACTGTCATTCATTTAGATGCAATGATAGCTTAGATAAATGAGTTGGATGCTATTAGAAGTAGCTAATGCTTACCGTAATTCTTTAAGATGCACTAACATATATAGTTTTGATACCATATAATGTAGCTAATGCTAACTGTCATTCGTTTAGATGCAATGATAGCTTAGATAAATGAGTTGGATGCTATTATAAGTAGCTAATGCTTACCGTAATTCTTTAAGATGCACTAACATATATAGTTTTGATACCATATAATGTAGCTAATGCTAACTGTCATTCGTTTAGACGCAATAATAGCCTAGATAAATGAGTTGGATACTATTAGAAGTAGGTAATGCTTACCGTAATTCTTTAAGATGCACTAACATATATAGTTTTGATACCATATAATGTAGCTAATGCTAACTGTCATTCGTATAGACGCAATAATAGCCTAGATAAATGAGTCGGATGCCATTTGATGTAGCTAATGACTACCGTCATTCTTTAAGATGCATAACAGATAGCTTTGATGCTTTATGATGTGGCTGATGCTAACTGTCATTCGTTTAGATGCAATAATAGCCTATATAAATGAGTTAGATGCTATATGATGTAGGTAATGACTACCGTCATTCTTTAAGATGCATAACAGATAGCATCAGCCACATCATAAAGCATCAAAGCTAACAGCTATACTTGAACTGTGAATCTGCTTTTGTGGTTCTGCCTGTTGCTCTGATGTAAATATTGCGCATACCCTGACGTTATGATCAGTTATGATATTGATGGCAAGTGGCGAAAATCTTTCCTGCGCAGCAAGCTTTAAATCTGTAACAGTTTATCATTATTTATAAATTTAGTGTTTATATTTCAATATAAAATCTCAATCTGTTAAGTAACCAGAGCTGAATTGAACTTAGATATGGAGGTGTTTGTTTTTCAGATCTATCTGTGACATCACAATAAATACAGAGTGTTTGTGTTTTTTTTGTTCATGGTTTATAACAGTGACTAACCATTGCTGTGACATCACAACAAATACAGAGTAATAAGGAAGATGGGGGATTTCCCGGTACTGTCGGTTAGGAAGTAATGATAACAACAATAATAGTAATAACTTTATTCGTATAGAAAATTAGAAAGCAGTTTACAAATGTTATTGACCAATAAGCAGAGGCAGTTGAATGACAATATGTAGGCGGGAACCAAGGTCCATGTAAGACAACAAAAAGGACAACATCACGTAAAACCAAGCCAATAGAATTGAATGTAAGAAGTGATTTAAAAGAAGTCAAATTATGGCAAATACTGGGTCCCCTTTAGATCCAAGCCTCTACTTTGGGACAACCAGAAGGGCCCCCACTGAGGATCTAAGGCTGCTGGCTGGTTGGAATGGGTTCAGCAAATCTGTCATGAAGTCAGGAGCCAGAAGGGCTTTAAATTGATCAGTAAAATCTTAAAATCAATTCTAAAACGTGGGGGGAGCAGTGGTGAGGTGCCAGGAATAGAGTTACGTGACAATGTCTGTTAGACCCAGTAACTAGTTGGACGCGAGAGAGGATCTTCTGTTGGATGCAGACAGGGGGGCGGGGTTGCAGGCATCTAACCTTAATATTATGAAGGTGTAAATGAGTACTTAATGCTTATGGACTCTTATGGACTTGGAAGGCTGGTTACATAAGGCTTCAGGTCTCACTGTCCACAAGCTAGCCTTTCAGGAACAACAAAAGGTCTACTCAAAGTCCCTTAGAGAGGCTCGGTCACTGTTCTACTCCAACATCATCAAAACCAGTCCTGGAAATTCTAAGCACAGCTGTTTTCCACCATCAATCATCTTCTTAAACCACAAACTCCCCCACTTACAGAAATTACAGAGGAGCACTGTAATAATTTCATGGTTTTCTTCAAATCAAAAATTTACTCAATCTGTTCTGTCCTTTCTGGTTCCTCCTCTCTACCTATCCAGTCTGCTTACTCACAGTTTGAGATCTCCCAGCCTCTAAAGTGTTTCCCAGAAATCTCACAGCAGGAGGTTGAGGTTATCATCAGGACGATGAAGCCCTCCACCTGTGCCCTCCACCCCTTTCCTACAGCCCTAGTGAAAACTAACATCTCTTCCTTCAGTCCCCTGATCACCGCTGTAATAAATCAATCCCTCCAGGCCGGCTTTGTTCCATCTGCCCTAAAAGCCGCCATAATCAGACCACTCCTCAAAAAAACCTACTCTCGATCCAGAACTTTTTACTAATTACAGGCCCATTTCCAAACTCCCATTCCTCTCCAAAGTTCTGGAAAAAGTAGTTGCTGCCCACCTCC
>VRLP01005693.1:0-34539 GCA_009660295.1 Lophius piscatorius
CTTTATACATATGGATGAAATAATTATTTTTTATAATATAAACTGAAAAAAATAAATATTTAATATTTCTAGCTCAGAAAATTCCAAATTGTCAAAGTTCGAATCCCTTTGACGCCATAATTTGTAAATGAAAAATCTGAGCTTCGCGGGCAGGGCACGGGTAGTGGCCTCTGCGCGCGACATTATATATGAACTAAAATCTATTTACAAAGCAAATGTAGAAATAATAATATTTGTATTAAGATGAGATGGTGTGATAACTAGAGTTAATAATAAATTTTAAAAATAGGTATGAGAGAGGAAATAATTTTATACATTCATTTTATTGTTATTAAAAAGAAATATTATAGAGATGAAATCCTCTTGACCGAAGGATAGAAAATATTATTAAATAGTATTTTATATTTTAAACAATATTAAATATAAAACTTAAAAATGCAACAATATTAAATAAACAATAAATATAAAATAATAAATAAATATTTTTAACCCTTAATGCATTATATAATAAAATCTCTTATTATTTCATTTTTAATTACATTACCAATAATATCTATGTTATCATCCATAGTAATATCATTAACACAACCAACATTATATATACTATGGAATCCTACAATAATATTTCTTAACATATCAATCAATAAATATTTAATCAGTATCGTAATAGCAATAATATTAAAAGCAATAAAAATATTTTATAACACCAAAGATAATTTAGATGATATAAGTGATAATGGTAGAAGTATGGGTGATAGTGATAAAGATAGATATAATACTGATATTAACACTAATATTAACAACATCACAACAACTAATATAATAATAGGATTGTATAATCATTATTTTAATATCCTAATACCATTTACATTATCATTTATTAGTTCATATTTATTTATTAAGAAAATACCTGTATCATTTATATTATCTATATTAGAAATATATAAATATAATTATAATATAGAATTTATATCAAAAAAAGGATTAATACCATATTTGCTTAATAAGAATATAAATGCTAATAGTATATATATATTAATAAGAATATTACCTATAATATTTATATCTAAAAATATAATAATATCTATAATACTTACATATACGTATATAATTATAAAAGAATATATAATATCTATATTCGTGTATAATTATTATATCTTTGTTATAAAATATTACAATAAAAAATATAATAATACGTTACAGATGGATAGAATAGCATATTTACATAATATGTATTATAATAATAATAATGATATGTATAATAAATATATTTATAGAGAGATAGATAATATAAATAGATTGATAGTAAATATAAAATATATAATAGAAGAATATAATAATTATAGATATATAAAAATAAAGATACGAGAGGAAGATAGTAAGCCTGGTATATTTAAAAAATATAATAATAAGGAGAAAGAAAGGGTTAGGAGAGAGAAGGTATTTAGAGTGGGAATAATATATTATTATTTTAAAAAAGAATTTAAAATAAAATATATTGTAGATTGTTTAAAAAGGAGTATGTGTATGTTAAATAATATAAATAGAAGTAATAGAGAATTGAATAAAGAGATAAATGGTGTAAGAGAGAAAATAGAAATGTTAAAAAAATATGATATAGAAATAATTTAAATATAATTTTATCATTTTCTATTTTCTATGATTGTTTTAGTTTTATTTAAATGATTATTTATTGTTGGTATTGTATAATCTTTATTATCGGTTGACATATAAGGTTTGTTATCTAATATATATTAGCTGTATATTCATTTATTTACTAATAAATAATGTTTAAAAAAACTTTTATTTATAGATTTTTTTAGTCTCTCGTGATCTATAACCTTTTTACCAATACTTACATATGTATTTGATGAGTACGAAGTTAAATTCATCTTATTTCGTTGTATTTTCAAAATGTTTAGATTTTACAAATAGTATATATTGATCTTTAGTTTCTTCTATTGATTTTATCTTCTTTCATAATACATTGGTGTTAATCAATAATCCGTATTAGAACCTTTCTATAGAGCTAACTAAATATTATTCTGATCCGAGAATAAGATCATGTAAAACATATAATATTATATCTTTGTTATATTACTTTGTATTTAGAAAGAGTTTATCATTGGACTTTCAGATATCTTCAAACTTGATAATCATTACAACAGTTTTCATTATTACAACTCGAAAAATTATCTTTATCAACAAGATAATTTTATGAAAATTAAAAATAAAAATAAAAGATTGTTTATCGTAATTTTAAATTGGATATATGTGAATTTAGGTTTTCTAATAACCTAACTTATAATATAAAATTAAATTGTTTTATAAAATTCTATTCAAAAGATAAGTTCTGAATATCTACCGTTATTTAAAATATAATATTTATAAATCTTTAAAACTTAAAATTAAAAACGCATGTAAAATATACTCATAAATAAATTTAATAATTTATCACCATGCTGTGGATTTCATTTTTAGGTATAACTTGATATTTCGCATAATTAAATTTCCCAACTGAAAAATCCAAATATAATTGAAGAATATTTTTATAATTGCAATTTTCACATAAAACCATGTTGTTATCAAAAAAAGCACTTTTTTCTATTGCCATTTTTCGTAAATCTTTATTTTCATTATATTTATATAATTGTTCCTCAATTTTCGCAAGTTTTCTTAAATACTTATTAATACGAACATATAAAAGAAGAACATTTTCTGTTGTTTCATTGTTTAATTCAATACAGATTAAACTTAAATTTAAGTGATGTTGGTCATTAATGGTTGTTTCGGGAATTCCTTGTGACAAATTTTTCAAAATTTGTTCTAATTCCAAAAAAACTACGTCGAATTTTGCGTACATTTTTTCGATGTCAGTGCAAAATCTATTATTACTTAAGTATGACATACATCTATTCATAGCATTATCCAGCCATTTCGAATCTAACAAATTATCATAAGCATTTGCGGGTCTATCAGATATAGATGTTACACATGGTATATGTTCCATTGAAGATGGTTTTATTTTAGGGTATTCAGTAACTAACTTTAACTGCATGTTTTTTGATCTGAATAAATTATATTTTGCTATATAAAATATTTTTGAATTTTTCTGTTTATATGATTCTAATGATTCGCCGTTAATATTTTGTGTATTATACGATCGTTCAGGATTCTCTTGATGTATTCCTGAACTTTTAGCATTTAAACTCTTATAAAAATCATTAATTATATCCCCATGTGCTTGAACAAGCAATTCATAATATTTTATCCTGTAAACATTGTATTCACACAAAGATTCCAATAATTGTATAATATCCTTCGACTTAAAAATATTACCTTCCAATTTTTTCGCATATTTTAAAACATTCTCTATTTCATCTTTACTTTTATCTGAAATATCATAATAAGAATCCTCTAATTCTATATTTATACCAAACTCTTCTCTATTAAATTCTGTGTCATACAACCAGAAATTATTTGTTTCATAAAATAAATTAGTTGTAGTAATCGCATCATTATTCCATATATTCTTCACATTTTCTATCATTTCCAATAATAAACTTTTATCATTAGTCATTATTTCATTATCTGAACATTTTATAAGAAGAGAGATAATACTAATTTGAAATAAATATAAAGAATACATAGATAATTTTTTAAATAACTTTATATATAAAGCATTTAATGACATACATCATAATGTCAACAATGTTATTTTGTAAAAGATTAATTATTATGAATACATTTGAATTCTAAATTTAAATAATGTAAATTCAATAATATAAAAGAAAAAAAGAAAAGAGCGTAATATAAAATGATAGTTTTTAAATAAAAAAAGTTAATTAAGATACATTATTATTTAGATATTAAAAAGTTATAAAAAAACGATGATAAATAAATTTTATATTTTATTGTTGTAAACATAGTAAAATAAATGACATGTATTATGTAATTAACATTTCATTATATGAATTTCATTATTAAAACCATCTATTTACTTACTTGTTTATATAAATAACTCTCTTAATAACGTAAACAATTTAATATAAAATTATTTTAAAAATATAGCTTTCAAATATTTATTATAAATTTATAATATGCATATTTAACATAACACTAACATCCAATAGATTGTTACACTGTCTAACACATAAAACATATATTATTATTTTTAATAGCCTATTAATTTAATAAATAATTTAGAATATAATTATATTTAATACACATTATTATCATGTTATAAGATTTATTTGTTTTTAATAATTATATATTTTGATTTGATCTTTAATAGTAAGATATTTTATATCATTTGGTTCACAATAAATCCTATCGCATATAACAATAAACCTTAAATGATATCTTCACATATAAAGATTTACATTATAAACTTGATAATAAATATTTATAATATTTTTTATGTTAACAAAATAAATTTCTTTAAAAGAATTTAAGATTAATTAGCAAATAAAAGTTTTGGTTAAACAACAACAATCGAAATTTTCTGTAAAAAAACGAATTAAGAAGTAAAAAATATAAGCTAATAATTCTTTGTTAATATGATCTTATTAACGTTTATTGTTTTATAATATCTTTATGTTCAAATGATATTGTAATATTTACCATTGCAATAAATATTTCGTTCTATTTCATTTAGCCCCTCCATGGAAGATAATAAAAAAGTACATAAGTTATTTTTAAATGAAGATGGTGATCTGGTAATTTCTTCTTCAAAAATATTATCTACTTTTCTTACTAAATATAATGGTTCATTTAATATAAAGACGAACGAATGGACTGTTGATATCAGTTATTATACAGAAATAATAAATTATATAAAAACTAATAAAATATTGTATACGTCATTTCCTGATGAATTATATTCTTTTATAATGAATAATAAAAGTAATGGTAAAATGAATGTATCGGGTGGATTGAATTTTTATCTATCTTCTAAAATATCTCCTGTTTATGCATATTTGCTTCCTTTTCAAAGAGAATCTGTAAATTTTGCATTAAATAGAAATGGTAGGGTTATATTGGCTGATGATATGGGGTTGGGTAAAAGTATTCAAGCATTGGCTATTGCAGAGTATTATAAGAAAGAATATCCACTTTTAATTATAGCGCCATCTTCTTTGTTAGATGGTTGGAAAGATACAATTAAAAATTTTTTGAATAAAGAAGCTATAGTAATAAGAAGATTGGTGGATATGGAGAATATAAAAATACACGTGGATAAAAATAAAGCTGATAATAAAAAAGATAATATATATGTAGATAATAAAGTAGATAATAATAATAATTGTAATACAAAAAATAATATCGTGATAGGAGAAGGAGAAATATCTTCATTTTCCATGACATCTTTTGATAGCTCTGATATAAATAATTTTAGTATATCCGATGAAGATATTTTAAATGAAATAAATTTAATAGAGAGTAATAAAATAATAGATAACAATATAATATACATTACATCCTATGATATGGCATCTAAGGGTATAAAACATATAACAGGTATTAAAGCTGTTATAGTAGACGAATGTCATGCATTAAAAGATATGAATGCACAAAGAACAAAAAATCTACTACCTTTTTTATCTACGGTTAATAGATTGATATTGGTAAGCGGTACACCTGCATTAAGTAAGCCTATAGAATTATACACGTTAATAAAAATGTTAAATAGTAAAATATATAAAAATATGAAAATATACGGTGATAGATATTGTTTAAACAATAAATACAATTATAATAAATTTTACAGTAAGAAACAATATTATAATGGTTGTACAAATGCAGCAGAATTAAAATATGTATTATCATTATTTATGGTACGTAGAATTAAAGAAGAAGTATTACATCAATTACCTAAAAAAACACGAAAACAAGAAGTAATAACCAATATCCCCAAAGATAATTTATATGAAGAAAATACAGATATTATGAAAATGTATTACGATAGTGCATTAAAAAAATTAAACGGAGTGATAGAATACGTAGAAAAACTTCTAGATGCAGAAAGAAAATTTTTAATATTCGCACACCACGAAAGTATGCTTAACGGAATAGAAAATAAAATAAAAGATAAAACAATGTACATACGCATAGATGGATCTACACCCAGTATACTAAGACAAGGTTTAGTACATAAATTCAATAATACAGAAGAATATAAAATAGCCCTATTATCCATAACATCAGCATCCACAGGTTTAAATCTTACATCAGCCAATTTAGTACTCTTTGCAGAATTATATTGGAATCCAGGTAATCTATTACAAGCAGAAGATAGAGTCCATAGAATAGGACAAAAAAGAGAAGTAGAAATAATATATTTGTTAGGAGAAAATACAGTTGATGAGAAAGTATGGCCTAAAATATTAAATAAATTAAATACATTAGAGAAATTAGGAATAAATAAAAATAAATTAAAAAGTGTAGAAAAGAAGAGTAACAATAATTTAAATAGATATTTTAATAAATAATATAATGTATAACAAATGAGAAAGGTGGAAATAGATGTAATAACGTATAATATAAAATAATGAATATAACGTATAATGTATAGAATGGAATATAACGTATATGCTTATATAACATTATAACAACATAATATTAATAATATTAACAATATAACGTATAACGTATAACACAATATAAATATAACAATACAACATAATATTAACAACAACATAACAACAATACTATAACAACATAACAATACTATATTACTTATACTATATATAAATTTATTTATTACTTAACTCTATTATTTACAAAATACAATAATACATTTATACCTGATATAACAATTCTCAATATATAATTATTTTTCTTATGTATATGTTTAGCTATGATCATTATATGGCTTAATATAAATGAATTTATTAAGAATACTATAGATGGATTATTATAATTATTTTTATATAATGAATATATATTAGAAGATACAAATGATAATATGGTTATAAAAAAATATCTAAGAAAATATAAATCTACACTAAGATCGTAGTATATAAGCTTTCTAAAGAATATTTCTTCTAAATATGATGAAATAAAAATATAATGAAATATATATAAATATTGGGGGAAGTGTGGTAATGTATTGAATATTTTATAATGTGGTGATTTTTTATTTTTCTCTTTAATATTAATATTATTTATATTGTTAATATTACTAATATCTCTATCATGGATATCTCTATTGTCTTTATTGTTAATATTACTTCTATCATGAATATCATTTATATTATTAATATTATTAACATTATGAATCTTTTCATATGGATAATCAAATACTATAAGTCTATCAGAATGATAATTATCTAAAACTATTAAAATATTAAAATATTTTATCGGTAGAAATATTATCAATGAAAATATATAATATGTTAGTGTTAACAATAAAATAACCAATGTATTGTATAAAATAATATTTTTTTTATATGCATCTATAATTATATCTGATACATTGGTAAATTGTTGATGGTTTTTTAATATGTATAATGATAATATAATTGATGCTAAGATTATATCTATGATTATACTCATAATTTTTAGGAAAACATCGTTTATAAATGATTCCATTGTCTTTAGCATAAGAAGTTTAATAAGATAATATAAAATAAAAAATACTATTTGAAATGGTTTTATCATACCTTGGATGTTTGTTTGATATTTATAAAATGTATGATAAATTAAAAAGAATAAAAAATAATATTTATTATAAATGTAATAATATATTTATAATGATAAGAATGTTTTATTTGTGTGTAGGTAAATAAATAGAAATATAAAAAATATACATAAAATACATAAAATAATGTAATGTTATTAAAAAGTATTATAGAATAATAATATATAGATATCAAATAGAATATAGAATATAGATATTAAATTGTTTTTTAATAGCATTACACTATCTTATGTATTTTTTAATTAAGACTTTGTAAATATTAATTAAACTTTTTTTCAATTAAATTTTTTGTTTGTTTTTTTTGCCACAGGAGGAAAAGATACTTCACTCTAATTAGATTGTTTAATAAATATATTCAAAGGAAAGAGATAAAGTAATAGAGAAAATAGAAGTAAATAAAATGATTTGAGTTATTGGTTTAACAATGTCAACTAAGTTATTACTTATATGATAAATCAGTATGCTATACCGTATCTAGTTAATATAGTATAATTATTGTATTGATTATTCATTTAATAATAATCTATAAATATAGAATTTAAAATTATATTAGTTCTGAGTGAGAAATGATGATGTTTGTCATTAACATAATCATAACACAGTAGATCATAAGGTAAGATGAGATTAATGCATATATGTAGCGAAATCAGTTAATATAAATATAATATATATGCTAAGGAACTAAATAATACATATCATGACTTAATTTAAATTATTTCTCGCCAAAGGAGAAGAAATTTTTTTAATTCGCATATTACTATGATGTATCATGATTGATTCAACAATTTATAGTATTCTGGTAATAATTAAAATATTATTACTTATAAAATATTTTATATTGTCATTATCAGAATCCTAACCGGAAGTTATATCGTGTATCTCTGATGTAGGAGATGATATTGTTTTATGGCATTATATCATCTAAACGCGTTTTGTAAAAATATCTTTGTCATCATATTTTAATTTTCTTTAAGATATTTTTTATATGGAACAATTATGTATCAATTATCATTGAATTATCGTATATATCTTTATGATAATTATGATACATATAATAATTTATACAATTTTTATTATAAATAAGTGTATATTTCTGTTGCTTTTTATTTTAATGTTACTATTTATTTATTTTAATAATAATTACCACAGAAAAAAACATTATGATTTATTTATAATAGTAGGATTTAGTTATAAATTTGTAAAAAAAGTGATAATTCATAAAATAAAGAAATTGGATATTTAAAAATATCATATGATGGTTTTAAAGAAACAGTAATAGGTATAATGAATTTTATACGAAGTATACCTAATAGGTGTGTAAATATATTTTTTTGTAATATACAATGATTTGAATAGAAAATTAAAACATAATAGAATACCCATGAATAATAGTTTGAAAAGGATAAATAATATTATAAAAGGATTTCCTAAGATATCTGCATTACCTAAATTGAATAAATTATATACACCACGTACACTTCTTTTATTAGAGAAAAAGAAAATAATGCATAATTTATTAGAGCCTATTTCTTTGTTGGTTGATCATTTAACGATATTGCTTACAAAAGAAAATAATGAATTAGAAGAAAAATATAAATATTTAAAAAATGAAAATGAAATAATAAATAAAAGTTTGAATGATGTATTAAATAGTCAGAAATATATGGAGAATAATAGTTTGTATGAAGAAATAAATAGGATAAAAAGTTTATCTAGGTTAGATGATAGAATAAATATAAATAGAGAAAATATCAATGGGTTGAATGTGGAGGATATTGTGGGTAATGAAATAGAAAGATATGTGGTTAATAAAATCGTGGAGATGGATGGATATAAAATTACGGATGAAGAAATAAAAGCAAAGGAAAATTTTGTTAAAAGATATGCATAAAAGTAAAACTTAGAGAAAAAATTGATTATAAATAAATATCTTTAATAATTAAAAAAATAAGAAAAATTGATAAATAAAATAATAATTTAATTTATAACATAAATATATTTTGATTTGTTCAGGATTTTTTATCGTTTAAATGTATTTTTATTTATATTTGTTTAAGTAATTAATAGCATAAAATAGATAGTAAATTAAACAAACAAAAATTTTCGTGCATAGTTTGTTTGTTTTTAATTGTTTATGCAAATAACTATAAATAACGATATTTTTTTGTTATGCTATGAAGAAAAAAGCAATAAACATAGAAAATATATCATGTGCAAATTGTATATCTAAAATAAGTAGAATTCTTATAAGAAAAGGAGTACATTCTGTGAAAGGAAATACATTATTAAAGAAAATACTGATAAAATACAACGATAGTAAAATTTCTAGTAACAATATTAAGCAGGCTTTAAAGGATAATGGATTTTTATTTAAAATATCTAAGAAATTATATAAAAGATTATTAATATATAGCATAATGGTATATATAATATTTTTATTATCTAATTATCTGTATAATAATATTTATATAGCGTTTGTAATATCTACTATTAATATGGTAATTATATTATACAATCTTAGACATAAATTCTATAATTTATTAGATGAATTAATGTTAATAGGATCTATATCTTCTTATTTTTTAGGTATAGTTAGTTATCTATTTGAATCTGATGAATTATATGAAGATTATAGTACATCTATAACTTTTTTTGATGTATCAATGTTAATTATAATATTTTTATTAGTCAAAGAATGTATTTTAGAAAATATTCAAAATAGACAATTAAAATTTATTAATAAATTAGAGAATGGTGATTTTAAAAAAACTGTGACAAAGAAAATAATCGACGCAAATGAAATAGAGGTTGACATAGATAAAATAATGGTTGGAGATATAATTTTATTAGAAAAAAATGATGTTGTATTTGTTGATGGGCATATTATAGAAGGTGAAGCTTTTATAGATCAATCTAATATAACTGGAGAATCATATCCAGAGAATGTTAAAGAAAAAGATAAAATATTATCAGGTAAAATAAAGATAAAGGTAGAAAATACAGGAGAAAATTCTTTAATAGGCAAATTTTTATCAAATATAAAAACTGCGACCTATCAAAAATCGGATGAATTTTCAAACTTTCATAAAATTATATTTTTTATAAGTATTCTAGCATCTTTGTTTTATATGATATTAGGGTTATTGAATATAAAACCATATGCTTTGTATGTTTCTGATTATATAATAATCTCATCATTAAAAGTAGGACTTACAATTTTGACAGTATCATGTCCTTGTGCTTTAATAATATCTAAACCTTTATTATTATTAGGAACAATAAAAAAATTAGCAAAGGATGGTATTATTATAAGAAATTATAATAGTTTATTGATAAATAGTATAGATATAATATTTTTAGATAAAACAGGTACCATAACAGATTTTAATGCAAAAAGTATAAAATTTAAAATATTAAAAAATCCAATAATAACCAAGAAAGAATTATTTAATATACTCAACATTTTAGAAAAAGAAGAAAAACATCCAATAGCAAATATAATATACAATTACACGCTTAAACACATAACCAAAGATAGCATAACAATACAGGATAAAAAATTTTATTCAGGAAAAGGCTTAGAAGCCAATATTATATTAAATAATATAACATATAATATAAAAATAGGTAATAAAGATTATATATCAACAAAAGAAAATACCATAAAAGAAATAATTAACAAAAATAAAAAGATCTACATATCTATAAATAATAAAATAGAATATATTATTTATATAAAAGAAAAGATACATAATAATATTCTAACAACAATAAATAAAATAAAAAAGAATAATATAGAAATAATATTAATATCAGGAGATAGTAAAGAAAATACAAAGCCAATAGCAAAAAAACTCAATATAAAATATTTTAGTAATAAATCAGCGGAAGATAAATTTACAACTATAAAAAAATATATAACCGATAAAAATAACTACATAATAGAAAAGAACAAATATATGAAATACAATGATAATAGTTTTATAAGCAATAATTATAATAATTATAATAACACATACCAATATATCAGTAGAAATGTATATACAATAATAAAATACATAATATTTAATATATACACTTATTACTCTAATAAATATAATAAACTATATAAAAATAATAATTCTATTAATTCTATAATGATAGGAGATGGATACAATGATATATTAGCTATGAAAGAAACAACAACCTCTATATCAATTAATAATCTTCATAGTACATCTGATATAATCATAATAAATAATAAAACAAATAATAATATAAATATAGATTATATAATAAAATATATTAACAGTATAAAAGATATAAATAATAAATATAATAATATTATATATTATTTCTATATCTATAATATTATCTCTATATTAATAGCTATAGGAATATTACTACCATATAACATATATATAAATATAAAGATATCTATTGTATGTATGTTTATATCATTTATAATTATATTATACAACAGCTATATAATATAAGATATATAATGTAAAGTATATGATGATAATATGATAATATAAATACTATCATAATCATTATAATAAAAGAACGACCACTGTATCATCAATATAATCACTGTAATAATAAAAGATTTATCAAAATAATTTAATTATAAATCAATATAAAGCATAGTAACACTTAATACACTACCAATATTTATATTATTAACAATATAAGAATATATTCTATATAAAATATAATTATTAATATAATATTCATTATAAGAACATATCTTCAATATAGTTACAGTCATAGAAATAAATAATATTATAATACACTTAATAATAATATCATAGATATAAGAATATATTCTATTATTCTTATTATAATTTTTAAATATAGATCTATCAAATGTTATTATAAACAATATACATTTAAGAATAAATGATATAATAGAATATATATTCATAATAAGAAATAAAGATAATAGAAATATAGATAACTGTATATTATATTTATAATTATCAGTGTTATGAGTATTATTATTGTTAATAGTAGTAGTATGATTGTTATTAGCAGTATGAGTATTACTGTTACCATATACACTATCATATCTATTATTATTATAATGATTATCAAAGAATATATCTATAGAATTATCATCATAATAATCTATATTATATTTATTAATATCTATATGTTTATCAATACCATTATAATTATAAATATTATCTATATTATTATTTATATTAATAATATTACTATCATATGTATATTTATTATTATATAATAATGTTCTAACTCTATTATATATTCTATTACTATCATATGTATTATCATTTATGTTATTAGATATATTATTATAATAATTATTTATATTATAAGAAATAATATAACTGATAGTAAATAATAGAATATAATATAACATACTAATAAATATAATAGAATATAATCTTATTCTTATATTAGTAGGTATACTACATATACTACCATTAAATATAGTATACTTACTATATCTATTATGTATATTTATATCTATGTTAGTATTGTTGTTATTGTTATTAGTATTATTATTATCGTTATTATTATTAGATGTAGTATTATCAATATTATCTTTGTTGTTGGTATTATTTATATCGTTATTAGATGTATTATCTTTATTATCTTTATTGTTATTAGATGCAGTATTATTATTTATATCTACGTTGATGTTGTTATTATTAGTATTATCAATAGATGTATTAGTATTGTTATCAATATTGCCTTTATTGTTGATATTATCTTTACTACGGTTAATATTATCAATATCACTTATCTCTTTCATCTCTATCTTATTTATATTACTATTATTACTTATATTAGTAGTATTAATATCTTTGTTATTATCTGATCTACTACCATTACTCTTAATACTATCAGTATCACTTATTTCTTTTATTTCCATCTTACTTACATTATTACTATTGGTATTATTACTGTTAGTATTCTTTTTTACTATTATATGATTATTCTTATTTGTAGTATAAACATTATTATTATAATGATAATTATTATGATTATGATTGTTGTAGATATTATATATCGTAGTGCTATTATCAGTATTATTATAATCCTTATATTTATTTATAGTAGTAGTATTATTGTTATTATTAGAAGTTATAGTATTATCATGATTATTATCTTTATACCTATTTATAGTAGTAGTATTATTATTATCATAATTACTATCTTTTAATATTACATTACTATTATTGCTATTATTACTATCACAGCTATTATCTATATTATAGTAATATGTATTACTGTTATTATTATTATTAGAAGCTATAGTATTATTACTATCATAATTATTATCCTTAATATTATCATGGTTATTATTTATATTATGACAATATGTATTATTATTGTTACTATCATAATTATTATCTTTAATATCATTGGAAGTTATAGTATTATTATTTATACTATGATAATATGTATTATTATTACTATTATCATGACTATTATCTAATGATATCTTACTTAAATAAGCATCTATATTATCTATATTACAATCTTTAATATAATTATATATATTACTGTTATTGTTACTGTTACTAATATTATTGTTATCATCATAATTATTATCTATAACCTTAATACTATTATAAGATAGATCTAATGAAGTATCTATATTATTTATATCAATATTATTGTTATCATTAGTAGTAGTAATAGTTATACTGTTATCAATGTTATTATTATTATTATCACTTATATTGCTATCTTTATTATTATCATTTATAACTCTATCATTACTTATCTTATCAATTTCTTTATTATTATTTCTACTACTATCATTTTCTTTATTATTATTTATATCATTAGTATTAATATTACAACTTCCATTATTATTATCTGTATTACCATCACGTATAACCTTATCATTCCCATCATTTATAATCTTATCATTATTATAATTCCCATTGCTATCACTTATATCCTTATCAATATTATAATATAATAGATAATAAGATATAGTATCTATAACATATTTAATATTATTATTTCTATTGATAATATATAAGAGTATTATATTTATTATATAATTATCATATTCTATTAATAAATTAAATAATAATAAAGATATTGTAATAGAATATATAAATATAAAATATATTATAGGATATACAACAGTATATATTATATTCATTATAGATATTATAGTATTACTATAAGTTATAGTGTTATTGGGTATTGTCTTAGGGTTAGTTATATCATTATTATCTATCTCATTAATATTATTACCATCTACATTACTATATATCTCGCCATTATTATTGCTTATAAGAATATTATAAATATTATTTATATTCATATCTATATCATAAGGAATAAAAGAATATATACCCTTATTAAAATATACTACTAAATATTTTATAATATAATAATATATCATATAATTAATTATACCTATAATCAATGTAATAATATTAATATTATAATACGTATATAGATTATTAATAATATTATCTCCTCTATAATAATTATTTATAACATTAAGAATAATACTACCACTGTAATACAATAATAAAATATTATAAATATAATATAATACTATAGAATATATTATCTTATTATTCTTAAGGTTAGTATAGGTTAGGTTATTTTTAGGGTTAGTATAGGTTATATTAGTATTATCAAGGTTAGTATAGATTATCTTATCGTTATTATCTTTCTTATTGTTGTATAATAATAATATTAATAGTATTATTATATTTATAATACTATATTCTATTTTAAATACAATTATACTATAGGTTATACATGATAGTATTATTAATGTTATTATTCTATTTATTATATTATTCTTAATATTACTAGTATTGCTATCAGTGTTATTATTCTTAGTAGTATTCTTGTTATTATTTATGTTATTCTTATTGTTATCACTCTTATTAATATTCTTATCCTTATCGATGTTATCACTTTTAATAGCATCATTACTAATATCGATGTTATCATTCTTATTATATTTGATATTATCACTCATATCTTCTTTTTCTTTTATACTGCTCATACTTTCTTCACTATCACTTATACACTCTTCTATATTACCATCTATATCTATACCATCTATATTACTTTCTTCTGTTAATGATACTATGTCTGAACTAGATTCATAATCAGAAAATTCACTTTCTATAAGCGATGCTTCTGATAATGTTTCTTCATCTGTATTATTATTAATACCAGTAGTATTATTAGTAGTGTCGTTAATAGTAATGTTGTTGGTAGTATTAGTATAAGTAGTATTGTTGACATCGCTATAATTACTTTTATCATTTTTAATATCACTATAATTACTTTTATTATCTATTTCTTTTGTTATATCTTCTATTATCTCTTCTAGGTTAAATTTACCTATTGTTTTATTTTCTAATTTGTTTATTCTTTTTCTTATATAATAAAATATTTTATATAAAGAAATAGATATTATAATTATTAATAAATATATATTCATCTTATTATAAGTATTATTAATATGTTTAGTAGTATTGGTATTAATATGGTTAGTATTATTATTAACTTCAGTATCTTTATTACCTTTATTGTTATTATTGCATTTGTTATCACTTCTATCGCTATATTTATTGTATTGATAATAATTGGTAGACATAATTATTAGGGTTGATAAAAATATTTTTTATTTTTTTTAAAAAGAAAAAAATTTACTGTCATTGTTTATAATCATTATTTATAAAATATTTTATTATCATTGATCTATCTTTATTGTTATTATTTATAATATTTTATTAATATTGTTTAATGATCTAATAATATTGGTGTAACAATTGAATATAAAGTTTTTAAGAACAAAAATCTATTACGTAGAAAAACTACCAAAACAAAAATATTATAATATAAGAGAATATATTATTTTAATTAATAAATATATTGTATGGTATAATATGGTTATTATATTGTAATGCCGTGTTATTAATATTCTATTATAATATTTTTGATTTAGTCGATTTATTATTTTAAATACCATTTGCAAATAAAGACCCGATAAAGAAAGAATCTCAAATGTTTACAACAAATAAAATATCAATAGAAATATATGAGCTGTCTAAACGACCGTATGTGTTTTTTTGTGGGCTTAAAAATAATTGACTAATTTTATCTAAAAGGTTATATCCAAAATATAAAAAAACTATGCCAATTGAATGCAATAAATGAATAGAGTTATTTAGATGGAGATATTCTAATATTAAAGACAGTAGACAAACAATAATAATAAGGAAAAATAGTTTTTTGATGGTTTTAAAATTTCTAGTTACGAAATACTTCAAGCATTATTAGAAATATGTAATAAATCAACATATAAACATATTATAGAAAAAACAAAATCATGTTATAGAATAATAAATTCCATAATCAATAAATTAGAAGTTGTAATAATCAAAACAAAAAAAGATAAAATATGTATTAGAATGATACATAATAAGAATTGATGAGACTGCAATTTCAAAAAATAAATATAATACCGGGAGATTGTAAAACAATTTTAGGTGATTGATGGTATTTCCAAAAACATAAAAGAAATGTTTTATCATGTTAAAAACAAAATAAATGCAGAAGTTATTGAAAAAATAATCAAAAATGACATTAATATAAGAACAAAAATAATACAGATGGTTGGAAGCGTATTCAAAAGTACATAACTTGGGCTATACATATGAAACAATTAATCATGCAGGTGCATCCATAAAACAAAGAAATACACACTCAAACCTTTGAAATTACGTGGAGATATTAAAAAAAAATATCTAAAAACACGACTTATACAGAATATAAATGGATTAATAACCCAAATTTCAATCTATTTTTATTTGAAATATATTAAATGATTATTTTATTTGTTTTATTCTTTTTATTTCTTTCTTAACTTTTTTTTTATAAGATCTTTATTTGCACATTCTACCAAATTTCTATATAGTTTTTTATAATAAGAAACATTATTTGTCGTAGAGGAGGATAAAATCTTTATATACCTATTACTAAGGTCATGTTACCATATTCCATGGAAAATAAGAACCATAGATCCCAGTCTAAAGACATTTAGTATCTTTTATCCTCTAAAACTATTATTTAATTACCATATATTTAAGATTCTGGTTCTTAGAAATATTACATGCAATGATATTAGTTAAATGTTATGAATATATAACGATATTAGTTAATGTATATTATTATTTGTTTTAATAAACAAAACGTATTAAACTATAATGGATCATCCAGAAAGCTTTAAACGAATTAAAGTATTCTTTTAAAAATATAAAAAAATTATTATTCGAAATAAAATAATATAAAATATTTATTTTACATTTTATTGTAATTATAAACGTATTAATAACATTTATTTATTTTAGTATAATCATTAATTATTTATACCATATTACTTTTATTATATCTTATATTGATTTTAACCCTTTCTTTATGAAAAAATGGTCAGCACAAGATATAGAAATATTAAAAGCTGGTATTATGAAATATGGTATGAATAAATGGTCTAAAATATCATCATTGTTAAATAAACCAGAAAATGAATGTAAAGAACAATTTTATAAAACTATAACATATAAAGACAATAATTTAAGAGATTTAAGAGATAATAGAAAAGATAGTAATAATAGAAAAGATGTAAGAGATTGTAATAATATGAAAGATAACAATAATATAAAAGATAAAAAAGACCGTAATAATATAAACGATATAAAAGATAATGATAATATAAATATAAGCTTAGAAGAAAGAGTAATAATAGAAGAAATGAAAAACAAAAATATAAATAAATATGTAATAGCACAATATATAGGTAAAAATAGAATTATAGTAGAAGAATATTTAAATCATATCAAATATGATAATAATAAAGATAATAACAACATGGATAATAAAGATAATAATATCAATGACCATAATAATATAGATAGTAACATAGACAATAATATATTTAATTATATGGATATGATAAAAGCTAGGTTAGCTAATAAAAAGAATAGAAAACAATTAAGAAAAGAAAAATTATTAGAAAGAAGTAAGAGAAGAACATATAAAAAATATTATTATAACAACGATACCAATAATGATACTAATATAAATAATAAGAATGATAACAATGATATAGATATAAATATAATAGAGAAATATAAAGAATATGTAAATAAAAGAAATAATAAAAGATATAAAGTAAATGATAGAGATAATATTATAAATATTAATAAGAATAATAATAGAAGTAATACTACTAATAAGAATAATACTATAAATACTAATGATATAAATATTATAGGTAATAATATAGATGTTAAAAATACAAAGGATATAAAAATTATATATCCAATAATATACAATGAAGAAAGAGAAGGTATAGAAAATAAAGATATATTAGAATTTATAAAAAAATATAAAGAATTATAAATTAAATAAATGTAATAATAATTATTATAGTATAATATAATAGATTATAATAATATAGTAATATCACTTCTAATATTATAATAACAATATAGTAATATAATCTTTATATGCTGAAAAATTACTAAATTATATTATAACATAATTGAAGGGTTAGTATAGGTTAGGTTATGATGTAATTAAATATTCTATTCAATTACAATAAAGGTATTATAATAAGAGTATTTTATTTTTACTTGAGAATGAAAAATCTTTCATTTGTTTATTACTAAGATTTCATAGCTACTATATTCTAAAGAAGAGTCAGTGATTCCGGATGTGAAGATATTGATAATCTTTCACATTCTAAAAATTCATTTCCTGAGGATATTGTTCAGCTAAACCGCATTTCAATTTTTTTTTTCGTTTTTGCTATACCGAGGGGAAACATTTGGTTCTTGGAGGTTTTCCTGGTTATAGATTTATTTTTTATACAATTATTTTGTTTTATTATGTGAATTACTTTTTTCTTTATAATTTTTTATATTAAAATGGTATGAATTTTGATGACGAGATTTATGATAATATATCTTGACTATATCTTAATATCTTCTTTATTAATATATTATTAACTATATTATATTATGGTAGATTACATACATTGAAATAGTTTGATAATAGTTTATATAATTACGTATGAAGGAAATACTTTTTACTAAGAATCTTATTTTAATGATATATTTATAAATAAATTACAAATTTAAGAAACAAATAAAATTAATTTTTGGATATAATGGTCATATTACGTACCATAATTATGTTTTAATAACATGCGAGTAAAATATTTTTCATTCTTTAATGGAAAACAAAAATAAATTACGTAAAAATATACATTATCAATATAATTAATATATTTATTATCTATTCTTTATTATATATTATTTATTTCTCTATTATATATTATTATTCATACTTAATATTTATCATTACCTATTCTTTATTATTTTTTTTATATCAATTAAATTTAAATTCTTTGTTTACCCTTAAATGACAGACAGCTTATCTTCTAATTCTTTAAATCTTACATCTATTCCTATATCTGAAGATTTAAAAATATACCGTAAATATAAATCAAAGATTGAAGAATTAAAATATTTACGTATGAAAGAATCATATCTTAATGAATCTCTTCGTGATTTAAAGGTTTCTTTACAGAATGCATTGGATGAGATTGCATGGGTGAAGAGTGTTCCTTTGATAATAGGGCAATTTTTAGAAGTTGTGGATGAAGATACGGCTATAATAGGTAGTACCACTGGTTCTAATAGTGTGGTAAAAATGTTAAGTACGGTTAATAGAGAAATGTTAAGACCTAATACAAGTGTGGCGTTACATAGACATTCTAGTGCTATTGTGGATGTATTGCCTCCAGAGGCTGATTCTACTATACCAGTGGTTGGTGAAGAAGAAAGGCCTGATATTACATATGATGAAATAGGTGGTTTGGATTTACAGAAGCAGGAGATAAAAGAGACAGTGGAATTGCCATTGACTCATTTTAATTTGTATTCACAGATTGGAATAGATCCACCACGTGGTGTTTTATTGTATGGACCTCCTGGTACTGGTAAAACTTTGTTGGTGAAAGCAGTTGCTAATCAAACCAATGCTACTTTTATAAAGGTGAATGGATCTGAATTTGTACAAAAATATTTAGGTGAAGGACCACGTATGGTAAGAGATGTTTTCAGACTTGCAAAAGAAAAACAACCTAGTATTATTTTTATAGACGAAGTAGATAGTATAGCTACCAAAAGATTTGATGCCAGTACATCAGCAGATAGAGAAGTTCAAAGAGTATTATTGGAATTACTTAACCAAATGGATGGATTTGATCAAACAAGCAATGTAAAAGTTATCATGGCCACCAATAGACCAGATACCATAGATCCAGCACTCTTAAGACCTGGAAGACTTGATAGAAAAATAGAATTCCCATTACCTGACAGAAGACAGAAGAGATTGGTTTTTAACGCTGTCACCAGTAAAATGAATATGGGAGAAGTAGATTTAGAAGAATTTGTGAAAAGAGTAGATAGAATATCATCTGCTGATATACATAGTATAGCACAAGAAGCAGGTATGTTGGCAGTAAGAGGTGGAAGGTATGTTATAGAGCAAAGGGATTTTGAAGAAGCTTATAGTAAGGTGGTAAGTAGAAAGAGTGGAGATAGTGTGCTTTATAATTAAAATAATAAAAATGTTATCATAATTTTTTATACGTTGTTTTTTATGTAAAAGTTATAAGAAGGTTGTAAAATGGATATTGAGAATATATTTAATAATGGGAAATCATTATAAAATAATAAAGAAAAGTATATTAGTTGTGTTAATATGGTTTATTGTTCTTTTATACAATTATTTGTAATAATTAAAACTAAAAATCTATTTGGTGTAATGGTAATAGGTTTGCAACTAAGATTTACAAACAATATAATTTTTTAAATAAAGTAATAAAAAAAATAAGTTAGATGGTAATAATACGAGGGTATAACTTATATGTAAACTGTATGATGTCACCAATTCTAAATTGAAGTAGTAATTAATGATGTTACAATTCATGTATTAATCAATGACTTGTCCAATACTGTGCTAACTTCAAATTAAAATCATATTAAAACTGAAAGAATGATAGTTTTGTCGTATGTAAAATACTAATGCGCTGAAGCACAAGGAAAATGAAATTAATGTATATATGCAGTAAAATCAGGTATTTATGAATTATTCATAGTTTAGAAAACCAATAACCTCAAACAACAGTGAATGTAACTAGTTGGAATGTTTTTATAGTAATTAAAATGATATTTTTTAAAAAAAATCTATAAAAAGAATAAAATTAAATAAGAAGATTTTTTTTTAAAAAAAAGGAAAAGTATATATTAGAAAATTTTATTTTTTTAAAAACTACGAAATTAAATACATTATTATCTAAAATTAAACGAAAAATAATATATATTCTAAATTTTTAAATATATATTTTTATGTAGTAATCTTCTATTAAAAAAATGCCAAGAATAATGATCTTTTTATTTTAAATAATAATATTTGAAAAAAGGGATGGTTAACTTTTTAAAGGCATTTATTATATTTATAACGTTAAATTATGACGGGTTTCTACAAAACATCAAGGCAACGAATAATAATCCTTTCAAGAAAGAAACAAAACATGTATTAACATTAGAAAATATTCAGGAAGAGAAATATGAAATCAATGGTAAAATCCCAGTTTGTTTGTCGTCAGATTCTACGGGTGAAGAAAAATATGTGAAAATCACAGAAATAGAATATGATGGTATTAAAATTCGATTTATTGACAAAAATCGTTTACCTATTCATATAAATGAATCTGAGTTTCATAGAATAATAAATGGTGATTTAAACTCGAATGATTGTGATTATTATTTTGAAATTCTTTCAATAAGTTTTAAAATAACAGTATTTATTGAAGAAAAATGTTTTCGTACAACTTTGTGGTATGGATGTCTCATGGATCCAATAAAGATTTTTACATCGTTAAATGACCAACTCACCACATCAATTCATTTCCTTAAGCCAAACTTCGATTATCAATACATAATCCTTCCGCCAAATTGTTTTGATGATACTACATATTCTAATTCGAAATATTCAGAAAATCAAAATGTATATGATGTGGATATTTTGAAAGCTAAACAAAAAAGATATTATTTATATAATTTAACAATTGATAAGGATTCAAATGCATACAATGTTAATTATTTTATATTTGATCATGCTTATTTGAAACTATATACTAAAATTTATTATTATATGATTAATCATGGGATGGTTGAAGCGTATATTGGAAAAAGTACAAACCAATGTAACATGAATGAAAACATATTAGTTTCCTATACAAAAACAAATAAACCACAAAATGAAAATAATTTGAAAAATCAAAATGTACCCGAAAATGCATCGACAATAACTAAAATATCACATAATACACAAACAGATGAAATCGAAAACCCCAAACTTGATTTAATAAATAAATGTCAATGTTGTCAAAAGAATGTTGAATGCAAAGAAACACGAGCAAATCTAGACACGACTTGAATACGAAAGATTGTGAAGAATCAAAGAAAGAAAAGAAAACAGAAGAACGCCACGCGTTTGTAACTTATGTTATATGCATCGGGGGTTTTGTTACTCTTGTTATATGTTTTATTATTCATTGTATTTATAAGTTTATGAGGTGGTTTAGGAATAGAAGGAGAAGAAGGAATGAATCTGCAGAAATAGTATCCAGTGATGAAGATGAAGATTTTATATAGATAATAATAGATTCGTTCAAAGCAGTGATTTTGATGATAAAAACAATATTTTGGGTAGTTATAGCAATTCTTTACCATTACCAAGTGAGTATCCATGAAACAATGAAATAAACATTACTGCATATTTTAAAAGACACAGACTACTTAAAGATAATCAAAATTGAATTTTGAAAGCTTTCTAAAATTCGCTATTTTTTATATATAAAATATTTATATCTAATTATATCATATTTCTATTTTTTTAAAAATGAAACTTTTTATTTATAGAAGTTTCCTGGCTGGTTACAGCCTATTATTGTCTATAACCTTTGGGTCCTAACGCATATTTAAACATGTACCAAATGATTCGATACAGATATACATTAATCTCGTTTTCCGTTATACTCCAGAACGTTGGGATTGTGCATGATGCACGTCGCCACATCTCCCCAGCTTTTTAGAGATTTTCAACCTCTTTCTTGGATTATTATTGTCTGAGTCACAAATCAATACAGGGATTACAATTACACCAATTAAACGTTACTCTAATCTGGTAGTAAGATCGTCATATAATGCGTAATTAATACCTGTTATTGAATCCCACCTACTTAACAACCTTTTTCATATTCTCCTCTACATTTTATTCTTTTTTTTTAATTTTCTGGTGATTCGAAAGCATTAGCGTTGTGTTTTGTTTACCATCCCACGAGTATTCAATTAAGCGAGATGTTTTGGGAGGATTTATTTTTAAACAGGGCTATCTAGTCATTTTGAACATCTGTGTAATTAAACCAGTGATCAATTATATGTTAAAACAATAAACAAACTTGGTTAATAACATTTGTACATAATATTTAATAATATTTTCTTTTTTTATAGAAATAACAAAATTAAATAAGAATATTTTTAAAAAAAAAAGAAAAAATACATATTAGAAAATTTTATTTTTTTAAAAACTTATAAGATTAAATATATTATTATCCGAAATTAAAAGAAAAGCATTATATATTCTAAATTTTAAATATATAATTTTATATAATGAATCTTCTATTAAAAAATGTCAAGAATATTGATTTTTTTATTTTAAATAATAATATTCAAAACAAAACATGGTTAATTTTTTAAATTTATTTATAATATTTATAACTTTAAATTATGAAAATTTTCTACAAAACATCAAGGCAACAAATAATAATCCTCTTAAGAAAGAAACAAAAAAGGTATTAACATTAGAGAATATTCAGGAAAAAAAATATGAAATCAGCGGTACAATTCCATTTTTTTCATCGGATTCGACAATTCAAGTAAAACATGTGAAAATCACAAAAATAGAATATGATGGTATTGAAATTCAGCTTATGGACAAAGATTATTCATCTATTAATATAAAAGAATCAGAATTCCATAGAATAATGGGTGGGGATTTAAAACCAAATGATCGTGATTATTATTTTAGAATTATCTCAGTTATTTTTAAAGTAACAGTATTTATTGAAGAAAAATGTTTTCATACAACCTTGTGGTATGAATGCCTTTCAAAACCAATAAAGATTTATATCTCGTTCTATGATCAGCTTACAGAATCATTTAATATCCATGGGTTGAATTTTCGTTATAATTGTATAACTTTAATACTCCCATTAAATTGTTTTGATAATACCGTATATTCTAGTTCAGAATGTTCAGAAAATCGAAATATATATTATGTCAATACTTCAAAGGCGGGGCAAAAACCATTTGTTTTAAATAATTTAACAGTTAACAAAAATTCAAAAATATATAATATCGATTATTTTACATTTAATCTTGTTTATTCGGTATTATATACTAAAATTTATTGTAAGACAATCGATTATGGAATGAATCAAGGATATATTGGGAAAAGTATTGGCCAATGTAACATAAATGAAAAAATATTATTTTTCTGTACAAAAACAAATAAACCACAAGATAAAAACAACGAAAATACAATACAAAATAAAAATAATTTAAAAACCCAACGTGGACCAGCAATACATCAAAAATAAATAAAATATGGTATAATACACAAAAAAATGAAATTGAAAATCTTGACTTTGATTTAATAAGTAAACATCAACACTGCCAAAAGGATGTTGAATGCAAAGAAACACAAGCAAATCTAAACGACTTGAATACAAAAGATCGTGAAAAGCTAAAGAAAAGAAGGGAAACAGAAAAAACCCAAGAATTTGTAAATTTTATTTTATGTATCGGGGGGTCTTGCTATTCTTGTTATATGTTATATTATTTATTATATTAAGAAATTTATTAGGTGGTTGAGGGAAAGAAGGGGAGAAGGAATGAACCTGTAGAAGTAATATCTGAAGATAAAGACAAAAATCCTAATATGGATAATGATGAAGATAATAGTGACTTTGTTGAGACAGTGATTTCGATGATGAAGATAGTATTTTTGATAGTTATAGCAGCTCTTTACCACTACCAAGTGAGTATCAATTAAACAATGAAATAAAACACTGCATATTTTAGAAGACACGGCTTACTTAGATATGATTAAAATTAAATTTTAAATATAAATATTATATATATATATACTATTTATATTTAATTATATCATACTTCTATTTAAAGAAATAATATAGACATTCGATTTTAAAAAAGTTCTTATTTATAATTGGTTTGTAATAACCCATAAATAATATATATTTTTTATATTTTAAATTATATATATCTTACTTATATTATAAATAACTTTGTTTGATAGGTAAATTAAAAACTATATGCCAATTTCATCTAAAATATATAATTACTCTGTTTTAAACTATCTTAGATTAAACACCACTCTGTTTTTAATATAAATCAATTTTATTTTTTAACTAGAAATAATAATTATTGAAAATATATGTTAGATATAATGATCCGAAGAAGAATTGAAAATAAATGACTGATATAACATAGTTAAAAAAAAATTACAACATTAAAACCTATAATCGGCTAATTATAAACCTTGAATGGATATAAAAAAATAAATAAAAATAATTCTTGTCTAAATCACTTTATTAAGTTATAAAAATAAAAATAAGGTATAGTAAAAAGATATAAATAAAACATATGATTCTCGAAAAATTTTTTTATTACTTTTCCATTTGACTTTCCTTTATTAAAAATAGATCTTATTATAAGAACAAAAATAAAGCTATTTTTTAATGACACTTTTATTTATTGAAATTTCTTGGTTGGTTATGGTATATAACCTTTGGTTCCTAAATATATTTAAACTTGTATTGACTGGGTTTGTTACAGCTATACGTTAGCCATATTTTACCCCATGTTACGGGATGCGGAATCTTGCGTATGATACATGTCATCTCCCCTTCCCGTTTTTTTAAAGATTCTCAATCTTTTTCTTGAAATAATATTGACAGAATTATAAATCAATACAGGGACTATATCTACATTAATTAAACACCACTTTAACCTGTAATAAGATGGTGTACAATATATAGCAATATTATGATGTTGAATCCCTACCAACTCAATAATCTTGCTTTTCTTTCTTTTTTTTGAAAATTCTTCTAAAAGAAGGATTCAAACCCATTAGGCCTTGGATTTGGCTACAATCCACGATCATCTAGCTAAGTAAGTTTGAGGGATGACTTATTTTCAAACAATCCTATCTAATCTTTTTGAACGCCTATTTAAATAAATCAGAGATCAGTTGTATGTTAAAACAATAAAAAACTTATTAATAAATATTTGTGTTTAACATTTATTAATACTGTCTTTTTTATAAAATAATAAAATTAAATAAGAAGATTTTTAAAAAAAAAAGAAAAAATCCATATTAGAAAATTTTATTTTTTAAAAACTTACCAGATTAAATATATTATTACCCGAAATTAAATGAAAACAGTAATATTTTAAATTTTAAATATATATTTTTATGTAATGAATCTTCTATTAAAAAATGTCAAGAATAATGATCTTTTTATTTTAAATAATAACATTTGAAGAGAGGGATGGTTAACTTTTTTAATCTATTTATAATATGTACAACTTTGAATTATGGGTTTCTACATAATATTAGGGCAGCAAATAATAATAATGATAAGAAAAAAACAAGAGAGATATTAATATTAAAAAATATTCAAGATGAAAAATATGAAATTAACGGTACAATTTCAGTTCTTTCAACAAATTTTACACAACCAAACAAACGTGTGAAAATTACTGAAATAAAATATGATGGTATTAAAATTCAATTTGTGGATAAAGACTATTCACCTATTAATATAACAGAATCCGAATTTCATAGAATAATGTGCGGAGATTTAAAATCAAATGATAACGATTATTATTTTAAATTTATCTCATCAGCTTTTAAAGTAACAGCATTTATTGAAGAGAAATGTTTTCATACAACCTTATGGTATAATTGTCGCTCGATTCCAATGAAGATTTATACTTCGTTACATGATCAACTTCCCAAATCAATTCGTCTTCTTGGACCGAATCTTTTTTATAAATACATGATTCTAATACTCCCACCAAATTGTTTTGATAATACCGCATGTTCTAATTCAAAATGTTCAGAAAAACAAAATATATATACTGTCGATGTTTTAAAAGCCGAAAAAAGAGAATATGGCTTATATAATTTAACAATTGATAAAGAATCAGAAACATATAATATCGATTATTTTATATTTGATTATATTTTTTATTCAGAAGTATATACTAAAATTTATTGTGTGACAAGCGATCATGGAATGATTAAAGGATATATTGGAAAGAGTACGAACCAATGTAACATGAATGAAAAAATATTGGCTTCCTGTACAAAAACAAATAAATCACAAAATGAAAATAATTTAAAAAACCAACGTGTACAAGAAAATACATCGACAATAACTAAAATATCTTGTAATACACAAATAAATGAAATCGAAAATCCAAATCCTTATTTAATAAATAAATGTCAACATTGTCAAAAGAATATTGAAAGCAAGGAGACACAAGCAAATTTAGATGACTTGAATACAAAAAATATAAATCGTTAGGATTGAATAGAAGAGGTAAAGAAAAGAGACGAATTATAATAAGTTTAATTTTAAGCATTGGGCTTCTTGGGATTCTTGTTATAAGTTTTATTGTTTATTGTATTAAGAAGTTTATGAAGTGATTGAGGAATAGAAGGAGGAGAAGGAATGAATTCACAAAAGTAGCATCTGATGATGAAGACAAAGATTTTAATATAGATAATGGTGAAAATAATGATTTCGATGTAGCTGATATAAATTTCGATGATGAAGATAATATTTTTGATAGTTATAGTAGCTCTTTACCACTACCAAGTGAGTATCAATTAAACAATGAAATAAAATTACTGCATATTTTAGAAGACACAGCTGCTTAGCGATTAAAATTAAATTTTAAAGGTTTTTTTAAACTTGTTATTTTTATATATAAAATATTTATATTTAATTATATCATACTTCTATTTAAAGAAATAATATAGATATTCGATTTTAAAAAAGTTCTTATTTATAATTAGTTTGTAATAACCCATAAATAATATATATTTTTTATATTTTAAATTGTATATATCTTACTAATATTTAACATTTCTTATGAAATATAAGAGTTCAAAATATTTTTATTTGTTTCAAACAAAGTTGTATAGTTTTGCAAATAGGGTTTTCTTATATTATAAACAAATCCATTTGATAGATAAATTAAAAATTGTATGATAATTATATCAAAGATATCTAACATCTTTTTTGAAACTACCTTAGATTAAACACTACTCTGTTTTTAATATAAATCAATTTTATTTTTTAACTAGAAATAATAATTATTGAAAATATATGTTAGATATAATGATCTGAAGAAGAATTGAAAATAAATGACTGATATAACATAGATAAAAAAAAATTACAACATTAAAACCTATAATCGGCTAATTATAAACCTTGAATGGATATAAAAAAATAAATAAAAATAATTCTTGTCTATATCACTTTTTTAAGCTATAGAAATTAAAAATAAGATATAGTAAAAACATATAAATCAAACATATGATTTTCAAAAAATTTTTTATCTCTTTTCCGTTTGACTTTCCTTTATTAAAAATATATCTTAACACAAAAAACAACCATAAAGTTACTTTTTTATAAAATTGTGTTTATAAGATTTTAGATTACTGTCCAAATTTTCCATATTAAAATATAGTTTTATGAGTATGATAGATGTTTTCTATTTTGTGTATTGCTTCTATTACAGTGGACTATGAAATTTAAACTGGTAAGAGAAAAGCATTTTTAAACCCAATATTGCTGTTTTGATAAGACTAAAGAATGAGACTAAGCAGAATAAAATTATCTACTAAAATACTTGGAAATTATGTAGAGATTTTCAAAAAAATAAATAATATATCCATAGAATTATAAAAAATTGATACAGATGTAAAATAATACATATTTGATAGGAACAATAAAATATGTATTTTAGTTTTGAAATTACTAGAAATAAATTAAATTATACAAATATCAATGTAAACTCAAAAGTAACAAAACAGTAAGACCTCGTGTGTATATAAATATTTAAATACGAAAAATAATGATAAGGATTTATGTTTATTATCTATAATGGATTCAACTTATATGTAAAGACTTTATGATATAAACTTAAGAGTAACAAATATTTATCCAATATATATTCTAATTAGAATACTTGAAATATTTTATTATAAAGTAATTTCTGATTCCGCGACAGATACAATTTTTAAAACATTTTTAAAAAAAAATATTTGAAAGAAATTATTAAATATGTGTTTAATTTTGGAGAATGCTATAATTCATCGTTGTAAAGAAGTTATTATCTTTATAGAAAGAAAGGGGATATATACCCTTACTTCTCATCGTATAATTATTATATATTCAATCCAATTAAATTTGTCTTTCACGGAATATTCCATCAATATTAAAAGTATACTATATTCTGTTGATTCAAATAATTTAAATTAATTAATTAATACGAAAAACATCAAACCAACAATTAACGATTCACACAGTTATTTTATATATATATCAAAGAATTAACAATGAATATTTTATTTAATAAAGTCATTGGATTATATTTCTTTAGAATTATATTTTTTTAACTTTTATGTTAGCAAGAATAAATTCTTATACATATTTTAATTTCAAATTTAGTAAATTTTAGAAATTTTATTTTAGTAACCAAAAATCGTATCCGGTTATTTATAACCAATCATGGTCTATGACCAAGTCTTATATTTTAATTTTTATTTCTATTACCCTAATGCATGCAAAAATCTCGTCAATATTTATATATCAAGATGTTTTATATTTTACATCTGCCAATAATTTACTTTCCATAAACAGAAATATATTTTCTTTTGATTTTTCTATTAAATATTCAAAGATTTTTAACGATATTTTAGTAATATACGGTAAAAATAATATTGTCATAATAAATATAAATAATAAAGAAATTATAGAAAGATTATATGTTTCTTATATAACAGATATTATATTAGTAAAAGATATTTTATATGTACAAACAATGAATATGACATATAAAATAATAAATATTTTAGAAAATGATAATTACAAAATAATCAAAGATAAAATAGAAAATATGAATTTATCTCATTCTTTTACAGACATAGTTAATGGGAAAATAGAAAACAGTAATTCATCGTATTCTCACATGATAACAATTGATATGAAAGTAATAAGAAAAAAACAGAAAAATAAATTATATAAAAATATTTCCATTACTTTAAAAGAACCACATAATAATTTTTTTACAACCTCAAAATTATTTTATTATAAAAATACGTTAATAAATTTATCTGGAACATTTCAAGGATATTTAATTATAAATACATTTTATAATAAAAATAAAAATAAAATACATACTGGTAGTATATTAGACATAGATTTTAAATATCCATATATTTATACCTGTTCCCAAGATAGATCTATTACCAAACTTCTTTTAAATTCAGATTTTCAAATTATAGATAAAATATATCAAAAATATGATTATAGAAATAGAATATATCAATGTAAAATAGTTAATAATAGATTTATTAGTGTAGCAGAAAATAACAAAATAAAGATAGATGATAGAGATATAATGATAAACGGTGTTAGTTGTATTTATAATTATAAAGAAAATATTTTTTTAGGTACAGAAGATGGATGTATAAAGACAATAGAAAATGAATCTATAAAGGTAACTGATAATAATAAAATAACAGAAGATGAATCTACAAAGATAAATGATGATAATAAAGTAATAGAAGATGAATTTACAAAAATAAATGATAACAATAATAAAGTAATCGAAGATAATATTGTTAATAAAAATACAATAAAAGATAGTAAAACCATTGCATCAGTTGAAAATAAGAAGATACCTAAGTATTCTAAATATTTATTAAAAAATAATTATATTTTAGAAATAGTTTATGAAAATAATGAAGAACGAAATTATAAAAACATTTTGATAATAAAGGATAAAATAATATTAGTACAAGAAAATAGTTTAAAGATATACAATCTAAAAGAATCAGAAGCAAATTTAAATGAAATAAATACACAGAATAAAAATATTATTTTATTTAAAATTTTAAAATATAATGAGAAAGTAAATAATAGCAACGAAAGAGATTGTGTGGATATCAATAATACTATTGAAAAGAATAATAAAATATATTATATTAATATTAATAATAATATTAATGAAAACAATGAAAGAGATTGTATTTGTATCAATGAATTATTAGAAAATAATTATAATATTTTTTCTTATAAAAAAATATCATTTGAAAGTAAAATATTAAATATTATAGAAAATAATAGTATAGAAGAAAGTATAGCTATTAATTTATATGATAGATCGTATATTTTATACAAAAATATTATATATTCTATAAAAGATAAAATAATGTGTTTTAATAATAATTTGTTAGGAAGTAGATATGGTGCAATGTATGAGATTGATAAGGAAATAAAAAAATATAAAATATTAAGAGATTGTATAATAACGATAATTTTTAAAAATAAAAAAATATTTATTAGTAGTAGAGATGGTTGTATTTATAAAATAAAAAAGAAAATTATAAAAAATGATAATTTATTAGAAAATGAAATAAAAACTAATAATTTATCAGGAAAAGAAATAAAGAACAAAAATAAAATCATAAGATATAATAATCCATATCAATATTTAAATAATTGTATTAAAAACCATTTAAAAGAAAATAATGATAAAGAATATTATTTTATTTGTTCTTATAAAAAAATAACAAATAATTTTTTAGAAGGAATTACAGATAATTTGGATGGTTGTTATTTCGATAAAAAATTTTATATTGGTAATATAGCAATAGATATAAAATTTATAGAGGATTATAAAATAAAACATAATATATTTTATTATACAAATAACGATAATAAAGGAAATATTAATAACATAAATAATAAAGGAAAAGATTTGGGAATAATAAATTTGGATGGGTTATTTTATTATGATAGTAATTTTATAATAAAAAATATAATAAACGGTATTGGAGTAATAGATATAACAAAGGTTAAAAAATATAAAAATGGATTTATTATTGGTGATAAATCTGGAAAGGTTATTTTTATGAAACTAAGTGGCAAATCGAATATAAATGTGATAGATGAAATACAATTACCCGGGTCTATCATTGATATTCATATTAATAAGTATATTTTAGTTTCTACTTCTAACCATGTTTTATATAGGTTAAAAATCAGTTGTAACAAGATATTTATAAAAAATGAAATAAATCTCTCCGCTAGAGTATGTGCTATAGGTGTTAAAAAATATATTTTTGCACAATGTAGTAATAATAAAATGTATATTTTGAATAGAAAGTTAGAAATATTAAAAATAATAGATGAAAAAATAGGATATGCAATGAAAAGTGATGTAAATTTAATTAAAGGGAATTTGGATGGGACTATTACTGAATATAAAAAAATTAATAGAAAAAAATATAAAAATGAGATTTTAGAAGAAAAAGATTATTTAGTGGTTAAGAATAGTATATTTTTACGTAATGAAAATAAAGTACATAATAAGGCTATTTTTGCTTTAGATGCTTATAAAGGAAATATTGTTAGTGGAGGTGATGATCATTTAGTTGTGTATGATAACAAAAAATATATTTATGGTGATATTCCAATATTAGATATACGTTGTGTGTCGAATGGTGATTGCTTTAATGTATTTGTGTGTTATAGAAATAAGCTTTTAATTTTGGATAAAGATTTTAAAATAAAAAATGAAAAAATATTTTATTTTATAGCACAGGCATTTGAAATGGATGAAAAATATGCATATATAGCAGGAAATGGATTTATAAGATATAAAATTAAAAATCTTATATAATGATATAAATTAATTAAAATTATTTAATCAGTAATATGTTATAACTCAGGATGTTAATATAATGAGGTACGAAAAAACTAACAGATTTTTCATAAAAGAAAGTATTTACAAATATTACATTTTTACTCATATAATATATGTGGATTAAGCAAATAAAAGTAAATGTTATATGTAAAACTTTGTTAATTCTACTAAAATTTGCCTTCTATTAAACAATATTTCTAATGATTTTATAACTCCAAATCTTTCTCTAATGGAAAAAAAAATAATTCTATTTTGATGACTAAATTTTCAAACCAGTTGCCTTTAATCAATATATTGTATGGTTTCCATTAATTGAAAATAATAAATATAACCAAAGTGTTTAATTAATAACGATCTGTTCTGTTAATAATTAGCAAAGATATACATTGATATCCTATAAAAACAAGGCATTACAAGGGTGGATAACAGCATAGTGGCCTCAGAAAATTGAAAGCGCCCCCGGGGAGAGCGCAATAAAGATTTCCTTCGCCGAGACTCGAACCTCAGAGGGCAGCCGGGCCTGCCAGTCTAATTCACCATTAAACCAAGTAGTCTTAAAATTATGTACTACTGTATATTTATAATAACATTTTATCCATTATTGGATGAAATGGATAAAATATTATTATAAGATACCCTTTAATGCTACGTAATAAATTATTACAAATC